>JAXGFW010000049.1:87500-95000 GCA_034376525.1 Nicotiana benthamiana | reverse complement strand
TTCCAATAATCAATCCCAGATTTTACGCGTAACAATCGATTATCTAAGGTCAATAATCGATTACTGGAAACGTTCAAAAAAGCATTTCCATATTTTACTTAAAACAATCGATTGTCAGAAATCTACAATCGATTACTCAGCAACGTTCAAAAAATCCTTTCCAGATTTTAATTAAAACAATCGATTATGAGAAATCAATAATCGATTACCTGAAGGTATTTGAAAACATTTTGGCAACGGTCAGTTATACAATCGATTATACTAAGTTAACAATCGATTATATATCAGTCTTGAAATATCAATTTAGACACTGCCTCTTGACAATCGATTGTCATAAGTTCACAATCGATTATTTAATAACTTTGAAAAGTTTGGAAGACACTGCCTCAAGACAATCGATTGTCATATGTTCACAATCGATTATTTTGTGACTTTGAAAAATCTGATGGACACTGTCTCTTCCCAATCGATTTTCATTAGCTTCACAATCGATTATTTTGAGCTTTGAAAAACTATGATGGACACTGCCCCATCACAATCGATTGTCATTAGCTTCACAATCGATTATTTTGAGCTTTGAAAAACTTTGATGGACACTGCCTCATCACAATCGATTGTCATAAGGTTCACAATCGATTGTCATGCATATTTGAAAAATCTGATACTCACTGCATTAACACAATCGATTGTCATAAGTTCACAATCGATTGTCAAGCAGCTGACTTAAACATAATCGATTATCATAAGTACATAATCGATTATCTTAGTCCAGATTTTAGAGGCATGTTTAAAAATCATTTTGACTAAAGTAAATATGCATTATTTAAAATCATTTTGCTCTAAATTAAATATGCATGATTTGTTAAAAATATTTTTACGAGAGAAGCCAAGTCTTGAGTTTAAGTTGTCGGATCAAGATCACAATTAAATACCGACTCATATAAAACTTAATCTCGATCTTTGCCTTGTGCTTGAATCTCGTTATATATCAATTTTGCGCTTGTGCTTGGACCTCGTCATATGTCAATTTGCGCATAGTTTGTCATTCATCAAAACCTACAAATATGAACACACGTTTAGTATAATGCCTTGAGAACGTGTTTCCAACAATTTCCCCCTTTTTAATAATGGCAAAGCTTAAGCGGGATATGCATATTAGGCAATTCATAATGACGATTCAAGACAAGTAAAGATATGCAACAAGTATATAGATATGCAATTTGTTCCCCCTCAAAATATGAATTCCCCCTCAATTTATGCCGATAAGTATTGAGAGTGCATACCCGTTATCTTCCCCCTTTTGCCATTAGCAAAAAAAATATAGAATAAAAAAACTTGTTTATTTATTAAATATGCAATTTCAGACATAATAACGCAAATAATGTCAAGACAATCGATTATTCATACTGGATAACCGATTATATAAAAGAGAAATCGATTGTTCTGTACGTCAAGCTTGATAATTCCCCCTGCCTTTAGGGCGATACCTGCAAAAATACGTTAGACGTCTCCGATGCTCAAGTTAGAAAACATGTGAAAGGGAAAATGCAATGCATGAATTAGATCAACGTGGAGTCAAGGATCCCGAGTTCACTACGAATTCGGAAGAAGGACTCTTTCTCAAAGGGCTTTGTAAAGATGTCGGCCAATTGATCTTTGGTTTCGACAAATTAAATTTTGACATCGCCCTTGAGAACGTGATCTCATATAAAATGATGTCTAATTTCAATGTGTTTTGTTCGCGAATGAAGAACGGGGTTCTTCGTCAAGCATATGGCACTAGTATTATCACATCTAAGAGGGATATGATCAAGACTTAGGCCATAGTCCAAGAGTTGTTGTTTCATCCAAAGGATTTGAGTGCAACAACTCCCCGCGGGTACATATTCAGCCTCGGTTGTGGAAAATGCAACACTTACTTGTTTCTTGCTAAACCAAGAAACGAGAGAGCTACCGAGCAAATGGCAAGTGCCACTAGTGCTCTTGCGGTCCAATTTGCATCCAGCAAAATCGGAATCGGAATAGCCAACAAGTTGGCATGAAGAACCTTTGGGGTACCATAGACCCACATTTACAGTACCAACAAGATACTTCACTATCCGTTTCACCGTAGTTAGGTGAGACTCCTTCGGACACGATTGATAACGAGCGCATAAGCACACGCTAAACATGATGTCCGGATGACTAGCAGTAAGATAAAGGAGAGAGCCAATCATACCTCGATACTTTTTGATGTCGACTTCCTTACCTTTCTCATCTTTTTCTAGATGATCGGATGTGCTCATGGGGGTTGCCATTGCTTTTGCATTGGTCATTTCAAATCGTTTCAGCAATTCTTTGCAATATTTCGCTTGGCAAATGAACGTACCTTCTTTCATTTGCTTTACATTTAATCCCAAAAAGAATGTTAACTCACCCATCATGGACATCTCAAATTCGCTTGTCATTAAATCGGAAAATTCCTTGCACAAAACATTGTTAGTAGCACCAAATATAATATCATCCACATAGATTTGAACTAATAAAATATCATTGTTTTTATGCTTAACAAAAAGAGTGGTGTCAACTTTCCCCCTAATGAAATCATTTTCCAATAGAAATTTACTCAATCTTTCATACCAAGCTCGGGGAGCTTGTCTTAAACCATAAAGAGCCTTTTTGAGTTTGAAAACATGATCGGGAGATTTAAAATCTTCAAAACTGGGGGGTTGTTCAACATAAGCTTCTTCTTGAATAACACCATTTAAAAAAGCACTTTTCACATCCATTTGATATAAATTGAAATTCACAGAAGAGGCAAAAGCAAGCAATAAACGAATAGCTTCTAATCTAGCTACGGGAGCATATGTTTCTTCATAGTCAATACCCTCTTCTTGATTATAGCCTTTTGCTACAAGCCTAGCTTTGTTTCTAGTGATTACACCATATTCATCTAGTTTTTTTCGAAAAACCCATTTCGTACCAATTATGGTATGATTTTCGGGTCTTGGCACCAAATCCCAAACGTCATTCCGTTTGATTTGGTTAAGCTCCTCTTGCATTGCCAAGGTCAAAAATTCAACCCCAATTGCTTCGGAGATGGTTGTTGGTTAAAAAAAAAAGCAGTATGTCCTAAGATGTTCTTAAGGGAGTTTCGGGTACTTACCTTTTCTCCGACGTCGCCAATTACCTGTTCGAGAGGGTGATCTTTGATTGTCCTCCACTCTTTAGGCATTTTCGTTTCCTTACAATTGTGGCGTTTCCTCCGTTGATTGTTCCAAGATTTCATCTTGAATTTCCTTAGGAGTTTCCTCTTGTACTTTGTCTTTCAAACTATTTAGAATACTTGCAAGATCAGAACAAGAATCCTTTATCGTCAAGCGAGCATTATTTTCGGAAAACACAATATGAGGGGATTCCTCCACAGTTTGGGTTCTATTATTAAATACCCTATATGCTTTGCTACGTGAAGAATACCCAATAAAAATTCCCTCATCGGATTTGGCATCAAATTTTCTCAATTGATCTTTTCCACTGTTATGAATAAAACATTTACAACCGAATACTCTAAAATGGGAGATATTTGGTTTCCTTCCCTTGTAGAGTTCATAAGGGGTTTTCATGAGTATTGGCCTTATGACTACTCTATTCAAAACGTAGCATGCGGTACTCACGACATCCGCCCAAAAATGTTTGGGAATCTTAGCCTCTTCGAGCATGGTCCTAGCCATCTCTTCGAGACACCTATTTTTCCTTTCCACCACCCCATTTTGTTGTGGTGTTCGTTGAGCGGAAAAGGTATGCTCGATACCGAGTTCGTCACAAAAGTCCGCAAAGAGATTGTGATCAAACTCTCCCCCATGATCACTTCTGATTGAAGTGACTGTTGTTTCCTTTTCGTTTTGAACACGTTTAAGAAAATATTTAAAATTCTGAAAAGCATCACTTTTATGGGCAAGAAATAAAGTCCAAGTAAATTGGAATAATCATCAACAATAACAAAAGCATAGCGATTTCTACCAAGACTTTCAATGCGAGATGGTCCAAACAAATCCATGTGAAGCAATTGCAATGGTCTAGTAGTTGAAACAATATTTTTTGATTTTAAAAGATGCTTTTGTTTGCTTCCCTCTTTGACAAGAATCACAAATAGAGTCATTTTCAAATTTAAAATTTGGAAGACCAACAACTATTTTTTGTGAAACCAATTTGTTCAAAAGATGCATGTTGATGTGAGATACTCTACGATGCCATAACCAAGAATCTTCCTCTTTGCTCATTAAACAATTCACTTATTCGGGTGAAGAATTTGCAAGATCAACCATATAAATGTTATCCATTCTAAGACCACGAAGGATAATTTTAAAATCGCTACGTCTAAAAACTAAGCATTCATCCGAATCAAATAAAACAAGATTTCCCTTGTCACATAATTGACTTATGCTCAAGAGATTATGTTTTAAACCTTTCACAAGTAATATATGCTTAATAGAAGAAATTTCATCCTTACCGACCGATCCGATGCCGATAATCATTCCTTTGTTGTTATCACCAAAAATAACACTTCCCCCTTCCTTGTGTTCTAGTTGAAGGAATTTGGATTCGTCTCCCGTCATGTGCTTGGAGCATCCACTATCAAGGTACCGTAGTACACTTGATCCCTTCAAACATACCTACAAAACAGATTAATGAGTTTTAGGTACCCATGCCATTTTGGTTCCTTGGGGGTTAGGCAAATCATAGTGATGTGATTAGTGTTATGTCTATGTCGTGTAAAACAAGCAGGAGCAATATGTCCAATTCGTCTACAATAATGACAAGTCACGTTAGGATTATGCATCCTTCTAGGTTAATAGTAATTGGACGGACGAAATTCATTTACTCTATTCTTGACAATATAACTATTGCGCAAATCATGAAAATCATTTCTCCTACCATTTGTTCTAGGATATGCATCATTTCTAGAATAGTTGTTTCTAGGTTGGAAGTCATTTCTAGGTGTTCTAAAAGGTTCAAAATTCCTTCTAGTGTTTGGCCTAGAATGTGCATTATTTCTAGCATGATTATTTCTAGGTTGCGATTGATGAAAACCATTTCTAGGTTTGTTGTATCTAGGATGAACATTTGTTTTATTTATCCTAGGTTGAGCCTTAGGTAATTGGGGGTTGGCTTCAACTTTCTCTTTAGGCTCGTTTCTAAAACCTATGCCATGCTTGGTCGACTTCAAATTAACAAACACTTCATTCAAATTTTTATGAGAAGAGTTAAACTTATCTAAGGTGCCCTTAAGCCTTTCTACTTCATTTTTGAGATGCATGCAAGAAGTACAATTTCTAAAACTCTCGGGCTTGTCGGCGCTTCTTTTGCCAAAAAATTTGTTTTCCTCTTTCAACTTCTACTTTTCTAAAATCAGTTTTTCCAATTCCTTTTCTTTAAAAGAAAGTTGTTTTTGAAAATCTTTTTCTTTTAAAGAAGCATTTTCTTTTATACTCTTAACAGTTTTTGAAGCTTTAATAAATTCGCTATACAACTCATCAAAAGCATTTTGCATTTCTTCAAGGGAAAAGAAATTTTTGGATGAAATTTGACATACCTCTTCTTTGTTGTCTTCTTGTGCCATAAGACAAAGATTTGCGGCTTCGTCTTCTTCTTCCTCACTTGACTCGTCACCGGACTCGCCTCCCCAAGATATGTATGCTCGTTGCTTCTTGAAGGGTTTCTTCTCCTTTTTAGCATTTGGGCAATTTGATTTAATGTGCCCGGTTTCTCCGCACTCATAGCACTTTATTTGATCTCCTTGCTTTTTGCCCTTTCGTTCATACTCTTTTCGCATGAACTTTTGAAATCTCTTGATAACGAGTCCGAACTCGTTGTCTCCGTCCTCATCATTTTGAGGTTGGCTTGTGCTTGCCTTGAGAGCGATTCATTGCTTCCTTTGATCATTAACAAGAGGGTTAAGTATAGTAGATTCATAAGTTTTAAGATTACCTCTTAATGCGTCGATGGTGACATTTGAAATGCCAATGGATTCTTGAATCGCGTCGGCCTTGGATCGCCATTCCCGGGTGAGACTTCGGAGAATTTTTCGGACAAGTTTCTTATCCGTGAAGTCTTCTTAAGAGCATGTAAATCATTTACAATTTTTGAAAATCGTTCAAACATCTCATCGACCTTTTCGCCTTCCTTCATGTGAAACAATTCATATGCATGGGTTAGGAAATCAATTTTGGCTTCCCTTACCTGGTCCGTACCTTCGTACGTAATTTCCACCTTGTCCGTCATTTGCTTCACCGTTGTGCAACAAGATATCTTCCTGTAATCATCAGCATTTAAAGCACAATATAATAAATTAATAGCTTTCGCATTATTTTGCACCTTTCGGATATCATCCGCATCGTATTCATCTTCGGACTTTGGGACCCATTCATTTTCATCCTTCTTGGTTGGAATTTGTTCTCCATTCATTATGACCTTCCAAAGATGAAAACTATTTGATTGAACAAATATTCTCATCCTCTCCTTCCAGTATGTATAATTTGTACCATCGAATAGCGGTGGTCGGGTGGAGCATTGTCCTTCACCTATTCCTTCAAAAGAATCACGAGTAGAAGCCATGGATGTTTCTCTCAAACGGTTAAGTCTTCAGAGAGTTGGGCTCTGATACCAATTGTTAGATAATATGTTTAACGCTAGAGGGGGGGGGGGAATAGCGTTATAATAAAAATTAGCGTAAACTTGCGGAATTTAAAAATTGCACGAAATAAATAAGTGCGATAAGTAAATAAATTAGAGCAAACGCACCGATGTATCCTGGTTCACCACAACCCGTGGCTAGTCCAATCCCCGAGAGACTCTCTCAAGATTTTCACTAACTTGTTAAGCTTACGGGTGCTCAACAAACCGTTACAACTTGAGGACACAAGCCTCAACAACCTTTGCTCGGAGATACAACACTCCAAGACTTCAACCAAGGAAACACAAGTTCCTTCTTACAACACAAGGGACTAACACTTCCCTTCAAGTGTACAAAAACACTTAGCACTCAAACAAGATAATCCTTTAAGAGTAGATATGAGTAAAAAGAATACGCTCAAGATTGCAACAACTTTCGACAAGAATTTGGCTCTCAAAAGCTTATGTAATGAATATAAAATGATAAGCAATAAAGTATGCAAGCTTTAGCAATTGTATGATCAGTTGTTGTGTTTAGAAGACTGAATTGAATCTGTATTTATAGTTGAAAAACCTTGTATTACCGTTGCCTAATTGCCAATTAAGAATTGCTGATTTTACTCTGTGACAATCGATTGTCAAATTACCACAATCGATTGTTTGCCAGATCTTCCAAATATCAATCCGAGATTTTACGCATAACCATCGATTATCTAAAATCAATAATCGATTACTGGCAACGTTCAAAAAATCATTTCCAGATTTTACTTAAAATAATCGATTGTCAGAAATCTACAATCGATTACTCAGCAACGTTCAAAAAATCCTTTCCAGATTTTAATTAACACA
>JAXGFW010000049.1:70000-77500 GCA_034376525.1 Nicotiana benthamiana | reverse complement strand
CTTTGTTGCTGGTTATTCCCTTATGGGACTTGAGTTAGATTTTTTTGATAAATTCAAGTCAGATGCTATGAATGATCCATTGTACATAAACACAATGAATCATACGAAGGAAGGTACTGTGCGACGGTACTGGATCAAGGGCAACAAGGTATTGCTGGATAGAACCTTGGTTGCGAGATATGGTGGTCCGTTCGAAGAGCAAATCGAGGGCTAATTGAGATTAACCTCGGCGAGGTCGTCGAGTTCAATTGGTGGGGGTGGTTTGTTACGACCCCAAATATTGATATGAGGGATGTCGGGCAGAATTCATGTTGAGGGCTTGTGCATTGCCCCTTGACATGGCTTCGTTGAAGCGTTGACAAGCAATGTACAAGGCTGGAGTGTTGGCAAGCCGGCCTTGGTTCGTGGGCATCGGCTATGGCAAATGGAAGCATGGCACTTGACAAAGGCATGTGCGGATCTGTGGGACGACTTAATTTATAGAAAGGCGTGGCTATGAAATTGAGGGCGAGGCAAAGTCCAAGGCAAAGCCGGGAAAAGGTATGCACGAATCAGTGGGACGACTTGATTCATAGTAGGGCGTTGCTATGAAATTAAGGGCGAGGCAAGGTCCAAGGCATGCGCGGGGCAAAGGCATGCGCGGATCGGTGGGACAACTTAATTCATAGCAGGGCGTGGCTATGGAATAAAGGGCGAGGCAAGGTCCAAGGCAAAGCTGGGCTAGAGACAAGGAAAACGTGGGCAAGGCTAGAGGCCATCGTGCATGGCATGTGATGGAGAGGTGGGAAGGACATGTACTGCCTTAGGCAGCCCCTTTATATAGATTGCTTCTCCGTCTGTGCAGAAGGCACGTAACATTACATATGTGAGCCAAGTCTAAAAATAGTGTCCTTTGTATATTCTGCGAGAATTAATAAAGGTTGTGTTTTACCCGTATATTCTGTGTGTGTTCTTAGTTTCGCTAAAGTCTGAAAATCCTAAGTCAGACTGTGTGTTTGTGGGAAAAGTGAAGGCTGAAGTGGCTGTGAGCTGCTGCCGTGCAATATCTATTTTTGCGAAAAATTGACCCTGTAACAGTAGGCCACTATCCTACCATCGAAAGTTGATAGAGCAGAAATTTGAATGATGCGTCGCCGGCACGATGGCCGTACGATCCGCGAGTTATCATGAATCATCGCAGCAACCGGCAGAGCCCGCGTCGACCTTTTATCTAATAAATGCATCCCTTCCAGAAGTCGGGGTTTGTTGCACGTATTAGCTCTAGAATTACTACGATTATCCGAGTAGTAGATACCATCAAACAAACTATAACTGATTTAATGAGCCATTCGAAGTTTCACAGTCTGAATTTGTTCATACTTACACAAGCATGGCTTAATCTTTGAGAAAAGCATATGACTACTGGCAGGATCAACCAAGTAGCATTCCTCATTGACGCCAGCGTCGCATGAGCATGGCCGACCCAAAAGGGCACCACCAAGTCCAAGGCGAGCACGAACGTCATTCGTATGGAGCATTCTTTGGGCAGATAGATGCCAATGAAGGCCCCGTGCCCATTGCGTTTACCGAATTCGAGAGCCCGAGCATGCTAAGTCGTGGACCAAACCATCGCAATGCGAAGCCAGGACGACCTGGGACACAACTGCAACTTTTGGTTCACCCAGCACGTCGAACGCGAGGAGCGAAAGGCGATCGATTGTGATTGATAATGCCTTGGCATTAGGTATGCAACACAGAAAACCGACGTTGAACAAGACTAATTTGCGCTTACTGAGATGGAATGCGAGCTAGGACGTCGCTGCTCGAGCAGGGATCCAACCTAGCCACACAAGCCAAACACCACTCATGTGCCGCACGTACACTTGCCTCGCCGATACAGAGCCAACACCAGCCCCAACACATGACGCGTAGCCATGTGTTGTTGCCGATGCCAACATTGCAAAGCCAAGACAAGCCCCGCAAAGCACGAATAGGGGGTTTGAACAATGCCAGACACAACCCACAACAACCAATGGCATTCGGCAACCTACTAAGCTTCACCCCGTGCGCACGGCACCTTGCGGCGCTACTTGCACGATGCTTTGCTATTTTGTTGCCAAAAGCCATTAGCCTCCAAGAGCAATGTCGCCTCCCCATGTTGCCCGCAACAACCGATGGAAATCGGTAACTTACTAAGCTTCCCCCCGTGCGAAAGGCACCTTGCGGCGTTACTTGCATGATGCATTGCCATTTTGTTGCCAATAGCTATTAGCCGCCACTAGCGATGTCGCCTCCCGATGTTTCCCGCAACAACCGATGGCAATCGGCAACTTACTAAGCTTCGCCCCGTGCGCACGGCACCTTGCGGCGCTACTTGCACGATGCTTTGCCATTTTGTTGCCAAAAGCCATCAGCCGCCACGAGCGATGTCGCCTCCCGATGTTGCCCGCAACAACCGATGGCAATCGGCAACTTACTAAGCTTCGCCCCATGCACACGGTACCTTGCGCCGCTACTTGCACGATGCTTTGCCATTTTATTGCCAAAAGCCATCAGCTGCCACGAGCGATGTCGCCTCCCGATGTTTCCCACAGCAATCAATGGCAATCAACATCTACTGAGCTTCACCCCGTGCGCACGGCAGCTTGCGGCGCTACTTGCACGATGCTCCGCCGTTGTCAAATGCCATAAGCCGCCACGGAGGGGGCTTTACAGACACAACCCACAATAATCGATGGCAATAGGCAACTTACTATGTTTCGCCCCATGCGCACGGCACCTTGCAGCGCTACTTGCACGGCGCTCTGCCGTTCCATTACCGAAAGCCATCAACCGCCATGAGCGATGTTGCCCGCAACAACCGATGGCAATCGACATCTACTGAGCTTCGCCCCATGCGCACGGCACCTTGTGGCGCTACTTGCACGACGCTCCGCCGTTTGTTGTCGAAAGCCGTCAGCCGCCACGAGAGATTCCAGACAAAACCCACAATAACCGATGGCAATCAACAACAGCTTACTAAGCTTCAACCTATGCACACGGCACCTTGCGGCGCTAGTTGCACGACGCTTTGCCGTTCTGTTGTCAGAAGCCATCAGCCGCCACGAGCGATGTCGCCTCCCAATTTTGCCCGCAACATCCAATGGCGATCAACAAGTACTAAGCTTCGCCTCATGCGCACGACACCTTGCGGCGCTACTTGCATGAGGCTCCACCGTTCATTGCCAAAAGCAAATGTTTGCCACGAGAGGTGCCACCACCAGGCGTACTACGAGCCCACACGAGTACTTGCCGGCACAGTTTGGGGACATCGAGGACGTAGCACTGACAAGCCGTGCATGCCCCTAATGCCCACGCCCCATGCCATCGTCCCCCATGCATGCCCGCCCCTTCCTGGCAGCAAGCACCTTAGGTGCCTCTCAACACCTCTACCCCCTTATATATACTTAAAAAGAAAACCCAAGTTTAAGGAGTAGACATGTTTTGGCCAGAGAATCGTAATAGACATGTACAAAACCAAATAGCACAAACCAAAGTACAATTTGGCTAAGATATTCACAAATGACTTTTAAACATTGTAAATTATATTTTTTATGAAAAATAAATATTTTTATTCAAAAACGAAACATAGTTAATAAAATACTAAAAAATATGTAAATTATTATAAAAATAGAAAAAATTGATGGAGAAAAATTCCAATACAACTAGTAATAATTCAAGTCCAAATTCCAATGAACGGGGGGGGGGGGGGGGGGAACTTCTCATTTTTGGGTTGTAGGTAACTGTTCATCTAACTGTCACTGTTCATCGGCAAATTGCCGGAATCCGGTGGTGGATTTTCGCAAATTTGGAGTCAGGACATCCTCTTCTCATTGCGAACAACTTCCAATTGAAATTTTCCTCAATTCTGTAATCAATTTATCTAAATCTTAAATCTTGGTTTAAGGTTACTGTAGCAGCAAAGAATTTTTTAGTGATCTTTCTTCAATATATTAATGATGGATCCTGGTTGACGATCATCGTAAACATGGAAGCCTCACCCTCTCCCCAGTTTTGTACTGTGGGAGAGGAAAATCGAATGCATACAGAAACTCTACCAGTTCTAAATTCAACACAAACGTACGCATCGCAACTGCTTCAACAAAATTCTGTCGCAATGACTTCAACACTAGAACTCTGTCCAGTAAAGTTTGTTAATGGAATACCTAATGTACAATTCACAGTAGAAGAAGTGAATGCTTTCACCAAGGAGGAAGGTCTTCAAAAAGCTGTTGTGATTAAATTCTCGTATGGAAAACCTGAGCTTCAAGAGCTGAGACAAATTTTACCAAAGCAGCTCGAAGTCAAAGGTAATTGCAATATAGGGCAACTAGAATATAGACATATTCTGGTAAGATTTGATTTATTTGAAGATTTTGCTAAAGTCGTCTCAAGAACAACTGGATATGTTAAGTCAAAAGGACAAATTACTTCTTTAGGACATTCCCATGGACAATGGGATATAATCCGTGTCAAGAAACATCGAAACTTGTCTTTTGGATCTCTTTTCCAGAACTGCCATCAAATTTCTTCGCAAAAAAATCTATATTGTCGCTTGCAGCTCCAGTGGGAAAGCCCCTAGCAGTAGATAAAGCAACTAAAGAGCGAATGAGACCTAGCACAGCTCGAGTAAAAGTCATGCTTAATTTGTTAGACAAACATCCAAAGATTGTTAAGATAAAGATAGTTGATGTCAAATCTGGAAAAATTGTCGAATACGACCAGCGGATCGTATTTGATAATCTTCCTAAATACTGCACGTACGGTAATCGTCAAGGTCACGATGTAATATCGTGTCGTTGGAACATAGATGAAATGAATAAGCCAGCAGTTCACAATTCACAATCTGAAGGCAGGGGAACATTAATAAAGTTCAGAGGCGATGCTAGAGAGTACATAAATGGTAATCTTGCAGCAAGAAGTACTGAAGGTATTGACCATAACATGAATGAAAATGCAGGACAAAATTATGTTTCTGATTCAATGGATAAAATTGCAGATGTTCAGCTATTGCCAATTACAGATTATGCACAGCTCTGTATTCAACCATCTAACTGCCTTAGTGTTCACAATGAACAGATGGCTTTAGATTTGGCTGGGGTTCCTCATTCTGTTCCAATAAGTCCAGCTACAGAAACTTATCCAATACTGAATGCTGATATGCAACAGCTGTGTCAAAACCACCATGCTGATACGTCCAGTGAACAGATGCTGCCAAAACTGAATGGTGATTATTATGAGTTCTCACAGCCTAAAGCAAACAGGATGGACCAACATAACTTGCCACTGCCGAGAATGATTAATGATCAAAACATCCCTGCAGGATGTAATGATGTAAAGAATCCAGCAGTTTTGAGTTTAGCTAGACATTCCAGCTCAAAGGAGGTATGCAAAGGGGAGGATCACAAAACCACAACGCATGCTACACAAATCAAAAACATTGCCAAAGGGACAGAACAGAATGAACCATTCAAACTTTCAGGGCAATGTTCAAAAGATCGAGCTGAATCACAGTTTGAGAATCATGAAGCAATGAATAAAGGTATCCACAGGACAACAACTCATCCAGGTACACCTGCTGCTGATGATGATGTCACTGATGCTGCTCTAACTCAAGCAAGTGCTGCTGGACAACCTACAGGTAATCGACATCAAACAAGGGAAGATGGACAATGGTCAATGACCAGCAAAGCAGTAAATCAACAATCCAACAATCAAACTCACATTGCAGGATACAATCCAGTATTGCATACAACTTCAAACACATTCTCCCCACTTGCTAATGCCAGTGATGATGAAGGACAACTACTGGAAGAAAAGAAGCAGACTGCTAAAAACAACTTACAGAATACTGAGATGTCATCGCAACACTGTCAAACAGTAAGTTGAACTACAACACTCAAGATTTTGCTCCAATAAATAATACATCAACATGTCATTCAAATACGGCATCAGAAAGAAAAGACCAATATGGAACAGCCCATCATGCACATCAACTGCAACAGTTGGATGAAAATTCTCTGCATCCTACCAAAACAGTCACAAACCATGCAATAGCTACTGTGCTACTGGGGAAGAATCTGCCACCGCCAAGAAATATTGATGATCAAAACATCCCTACTTCCAGCTCAAAGGAGGTATGCAAAGGGGAGTCTCACAAAACCACAACACATGTTATACAAAACTCCAACACTGCCAAAAGGACAGAACATAATGAACCATCCAAATTTTCATGGCAATGTTCAATAGATCAAGCTGAATCACAGTTTGAGAAGCATGAAGCAATAAATAAAGGTATCCACAGAACAACAACTCATACAGGTACAGTGGTTGTTGCTGATACTCGACAACATTAAAGTGAAGATGGACAATGGACGATGGCCAACAAAGCAGTAACTATTGACATTGCATCACATAATACATGCATATTTGCACCATATAATGCACAAACAAGCCAATCGTGGAATCTATTTGCAGCGCCTCATCAAAACAAGTCTGATTTATCAACTCATGTACAGAATTAGAAAACGAGGAAGCTCCCAACGAGAGCTGCAAAACAAAAAAAGGTCACTCGACTCCCTGGTTCATAATCTAGTCGAGCAAAAATTTTACCATGAATTCTAATGTCTTTTTAACAAAACTTATGATCGAAGGCAGTAAATTAGAATCTGGAGAAAGAAGAGCGATGCTTGGCTTCTTCAATTTTTTAGATTCCCATCACAATAGTTTCCAACCTCTCATGTCATCTTGCTATTCGCATCATAGAGTTTTGATACAACACTCTGTGATGATCATAGTTTTTAGTCCTTGCAGGGCTTGTTTGTAATGAGGTTTTAGATGCCTCAACAGGAGGAATACGTTAAGGTTAGACCGGTGGTGTTAGGATAACAACTCCGGCGAGATTGACTCCCTTATCTGTATTTTGCCTATTTGCTGTTGTAATTTTCTTTTCTACTCTTAATAAAAAATCTAGCCTAGGCTGCCTAGTGGATTGCCTAAAAAAAATACAACTAGTAATAGTATAACATATAAAAGAGTAAATATTTTTATTGAAAAGTGACATAAAAAATAATTTAAAATAACAAATAATGCATAAAATTACTAAAAAATATATTAAAAATAGGAAAAATACATAATATTATTATAAAAGCGCATAGATGACCAACCGACAATAAGCACGAGGCACGTCCATTGTCGCAACCACAACAAGTGATTCTGATTGAAAAAAATCGCCGCCAACATCAAAGTGTCGACCAACCGTTGCCGGTGGATACCGCTCGAGCCACCGCGACTTTCCACCACCGCCACCAACGGCAACCAACATCATTGCGCTTGACGTTTTTCCCAACCACAACAAGTGATTAGGATTTGAAGAAACTGCGGCCAACTACCAAGCATCGACCAGCCGTCGCCCTACGCTACCTCTAGAACCACCCCGACTTTCCAGCACCGCCGCCTATTACCACCAACATCATTGCGCTT
>JAXGFW010000049.1:52500-60000 GCA_034376525.1 Nicotiana benthamiana | reverse complement strand
ACACTCCTTAGCGGATTTCGGCTTCCATGACCACCGTCCTGCTGTCTTAATCGACCAACACCCTTTGTGGGATCTAGGTTACCGCGCAGTTTGGCACCATAGCCCGGCTTCCGGTTCATCCCGCATCGCCAGTTCAGCATACCAAAAATGGCCCACTTGGAGCTCTTGATTCTGTGGCGCAGCTCAACAAAGTAGTCGCGCCGTCCTACCTATTTAAAGGTTGAGAATAGGTCGAGGGCGTTGCACCCCCGATGCATCTAATCATTGGCTTTACCCGATTGAACTCGCACGCGAGCTCCAGCTATCTTGAGGGAAACTTCGGAGGGAACTAGTTACTAGACGGTTCGATTAGTCTTTCGCCCCTATGCCCAAGTCAGATGATAGATTTGCATGTTAGTATCGCTGCGGGCCTCCACCAGATTTTCCTCTGGCTTCTCCCCGCTCAGGCATAGTTCACCATCTTTCGGGTCCCGACATGTATACTCACACTCGAACCCTTCACAGAAGATCAAGGTCGGTCGGCGGTGCACCCCTCAGGGGGATCCCACCAATCAGCTTCCTTACGCCTTACGGGTTTACTCGCCCGTTGACTCGCACACTTGTCAGACTCCTTGGTCCGTGTTTCAAGACGGGTCGAATGGGGAGCGCACAGGCTAGCGTCCGGAGCGCAGATGCCGAAGCACACCAGAGGTGCGCGCTTCCTACCACAATCAAGGAGATGACGTTCCACGAGCGTATAAAAAGCCCGGGTATTGTCCGCCCCCCCAATCCACGCTGGTCCACGCCCTGAGTCGATCGGCGGACCGTCTCAACACCGTTCCACATCAGACCGGGGCACATCACCAGCCCCCATCCGTGTCCCCTCCCGACAATTTCAAGCACTCTTTGACTCTCTTTTCAAAGTCCTTTTTATCTTTCCCTAGCAGTATTTGTTCGCTATCGGTCTCTCACCTGTATTTAGCCTTGGACGGAATTCACCGCCCGATTTGGGCTGCATTCCCAAACAACCTGACTCGTAGACAGAGCCTCATGGTACGACAGGGTCCGGGCACAACGGGGCTCTCACCCTCTCTGGCGCCTCCTTCCAAGGGACTTGGGCCCGGTCTGCCGCTGAGGACGCTTCTCCAGACTACAATTTGGACGACGGAGCCGCCCGATTCTAAGGCTGGGCTGTTCCCGGTTCGCTCGCCGTTACTAGGGGAATCCTAGTAAGTTTCTTTTCCTCCGGTTATTGATATGCTTAATCACAGCGGGAAGTCCCGCCTGACCTGGGGTCGCGGGCGGAGCGCTTAAGCGCGATAAGGGTCAGGGAGCCCAAACATGCGAGGGGTTCGAGCCACGACATTACGAGAGTTGAGTTTCAACCACCACTAGGTCGTGACGTCCGTCCCTAAGGGCTTGCACTTAGGCAAACCGCATGCTCGAGGAGCACGGGAGGCCAGTATCCGTCCCACTACAGAACAGCGACCATGAGAATTGGTGCGGTGTGCGATGCGTGACGCTTAGGCAGATGTGCCCTCGGCCTAATGGCTTCGGGCGCAACTTGCGTTCAAAGACTCGATGGTTCATTGGATTCTGCAATTGACACAAAGTATCGCATTTTGCTACGTTCTTTATCGATGCGAGTGCTGAGATATCTGTTGCCGATAGTCGTTTGTGTTTTAAAAGAAGCACAAGTCCCTCGCGCACGCCGCGAACGGGGTGCGAGGGGCAGGCTTTCAATTTAATATTCCTTGGGGCTTTCCGCAGTGGGGTTCGTTAATCACCCAGCACGCACACGAGCGTGCGCATCAGGGATATTGGAGGAAGCCGCACGGATGGAGGCCGAAGCATCCCAGCCGAACCAATCGTGCGGCTTGCTGAGTCTGAGTTACTGTATTAAGTGCATACAAATACGTCTAACAAGGCTGTCGGAGGCGTGCTGGTTCAAGAAGGTCATCCTGTGGCCTTTGAAATAAGAAAGTTGAATGAAGCAGAACAAAGGTATTATTCTCATGAGGAGGAAGTCTTTGTTGCTGGTTATTCCCTTATGGGACTTGAGTTAGATTTTGTTGATAAATTCAAGTAAAATGCTATGAATGATCCATTGTACATAAACACAATGAATCATACGAAGGAAGGTACTGTGCGACGGTACTGGATCAAGGGCAACGAGGTATTGCTGGATAGAACCCTGGTTGTGAGATATGGTGGTCCGTTCGAAGAGAAAATCGAGGGCTACTTGAGATTAATCTCGGGCGTCGAGTTCAATTGGTGGGGGTGGCTGCTACGACCCCAAATATTGACATGACGGATGTCGGGCAGAATTCATGTTGAGGGCTTGTGCATTACCCCTTGACATGGCTTCGTTGAAGCGTTGACAAGCAATGTACAAGGCTGGAGTGTTGGCAAGGCAGCCTTGGTTCGTGGGCATCGGCTATGGCAAATGCAAGCATGGCACCTGACAAAAGCATGCGCGGATCTGTGGGACGACTTAATTTATAGCAAGGCGTGGCTATGAAATTGAGGGCGAGGCTAGGTCCAAGGCAAAGTCGCCCAAAGGTATGCGCTGATCAGTGGGACGACTTGATTCATAGCAGGGCGTGGCTATGAAATTAAGGGCGAGGCAAGGTCCAAGGTAAAGCGGGGCAAAGGCATGCGCGGATCGGTGGGATGACTTAATTCATAGCAGGGCGTGGCTATGGAATTAAGGGCGAGGCGAGGTCCAAGGCAAAGATGGGCTAGAGACAAGGAAAACGTGGGCAAGGCTAGAGGCCATCGTTCATGGCATGTGATGGAGAGGTGGGAAGGACATGTGCTGGAAGTTGAAGACATGGTCAAAGAACATGGGCGGTTGGCTACAAAGTGGAAGACATGGTAGCAATTGTCCGAAACCACCTAAGGCGTGTGCATGTCACATGGTAGAAACTGCCCCTTTGTAATTGTCCCTTTGTAACTGCCTTTGGCAGCCCCTTTATATAGATTGCATCTCCGTCTGTGGAGAAGGCAAGTAGCATTACATATGTGAGCCAAGTCCATAAAAGAGTGTCATTTGTATATTCTGCGAGAATTAATAAAGGTTGGATTTTACCCGTAAATTCTGTGTGTGTTCTTAGTTTGGCTAAAGTCTGAAAATCCTAAGTCAGACTCTGTGTGTGGGAAAAGTGTAGGCTGAAGTGGCTGTGAGCTGCTGCCGTGCAGTGTCTATTTTTGCGAAAAATTGACCTTGTAACAGTAGGCCACTATCCTACCATCGAAAGTTGATAGGGCAGAAATTCGAATGATGCGTCGCCGGCACGATGGCCGTGCGATCCGTCGAGTTATGATGAATCATCGCAGCAACGGGCAGAGCCCGCGTCGACCTTTTATCTAATAAATGCATCCCTTCCAAAAGTCAGTGTTTGTTGCACGTATTAGCTCTCGAATTAATACGGTTATCTGAGTAGTGGATACTATCAAACAAACTATAACTGATTTAATTAGCCATTCGCAGTTTCACAGTCTGAATTTATTCATACTTACACATGCATGGCTTAATCTTTGAGACAAGCATATGACTACTGGCACGATCAACCAGGTAGCATTCGTCATTGAAGCTGGCGTCGCATGAGCGTGGCCGACCCAAAAGGGCACGACCAAGTCCAAGGCGAGCACGACCGTCATTCGTAAGGAGCATTCTTTGGGCAGATAGAAGCCAATGAAGGCCCCGTGCCCATTGCGTTTACCGAATCCAAGAGCCCGAGTATGCTAAGTCGTGGACCAAGCCATCGCAAGGCGAAGCCAGGACGACCTGGGACACAACTGCAGCTTTTGGTTCACCCCGCACGTCGAACGCGAGGGGCGAAAGGCGACCGATTGTGCTTGATAATGCCTTGGCATTAGGTATGCAACACAGAAAACCGACGTTGAACAAGCCTAATTTGGCTTACTGAGATGGCATGCGAGCTAGGACGTCACTGCTCGAGCAGGGATCCAACCTTGCCACACAAGCCGAACACCACTCATGTGTCGCACGTACACTTGCCTCGGCGATACAAAGCCAACACCAGCCCCAACACGTGACGCACAGCCATGTGTTGTTGCCGAAGCAAACATTTCAAAGCTAATACAAGCCCCACAAAGCATGAATAGGCGGTTTAAATAGTGCCAGACACAACCCACAACAACCAATGGCATTCGGCAACTTACTATGCTTCACCCCGTGCGCACGGCACCTTGCGGCGCTACTTGCACGATGCTTTGCCATTTTGTTGCCAAAAGCCATCAGCCGCCACGAGCAATGTCGCCTCCCGATGTTTCCCGCACCAACCGATCGCAATCAGCAACTTACTAAGCTTCGCCCCGTGCGCACGGCACCTTGCGGCGCTACTTGCACGATGCTTTGCCATTTTGTAGCCAAAGGCCATCAGCTGCCACGAGCGATGTCGCCTCCTGATGTTGCCCCCAACAACCGATGGCAATCGGCAACTTACTAAGCATTGCCCCATGCGCACGGCACCTTGCGGCGCTACTTGCACGATGCTTTGCCATTTTGTTGCCAAAAGCCATCAGCTGCCACGAGGGATGTCTCCTCCAAATGTTTCCCACAACAACCGATGGCAATAAACATCTAGTGAGCTTCGCCCCGTGCGCACGGCAGCTCGCGGCGCTACCTGCACGATGCTCCGCCGTTCGTTGTCAAAAGCCATAAGCCACCAAGGAGGTGGCTTTACAGACACAACCCACAACAATCGATGGTAATAGGTAACTTACTAAGCTTCGCCCCATGCGCACGGCCCCTTGCAACGCTACTTACAAGGCGCTCTACCGTTCCATTGCCGAAAGTCATCAACCGCCATGAGCGATGTTGCCCACAACAACCGATGGCAATCTACATCTATTGAGCTTCGCCCTATGTTAATGGCACCTTGCAGCGCTACTTGCACGACGCTTCGCCGTTCAGTTTCGAAAGCCATCAGCCGCCACGAGAGATTCCAGACACAACCCACAACAACCGATGGCAATCAACAACAACTAACTAAGCTTCGCGCCAGGCGCACGGCACCTTGCGGCGCTACTTGCATAACGCTCCTCTGTTCACTGCCAAAAGCCAATGTTTGCCACGAGCTATGCCACCACCAGGTGTACTACAAGCCCACACGAGTACTTGCCGGCACGGTTTGGGGACATCGAGGACGTACACATACAAGTCCTGCATGCCCCAATGCCCCACGCCCCATGCCATCGTCCGCCATGCATGCCCCCTGGCAGCAAGCACCTTAGGTGCCTCTCAACACCTCTACCCCCTTATATATACTTTAAAAAAAAACCCAAGTTTCAGGAGTAGACATGTTTTGGCCATAGAATCATAATATACATGTACAACACTAAATAGCACAAACCAAAGTACAATTTGGCTAAGGTATTCACAAATGACTTATAAACATTGTAAATTATATTTTTTACGAAAAATTAATATTTTTTAGAAATATTTTTATTCAAAAACGAAAAATACTTAATAAAATACTAAAAAATATGAAAATTATTATAAAATAGAAAAAATTGATAGAGAAAAATTCCATTTCAACTTGTAATAGTATAACATATAAAAGAGCAAACTATTGTTATTGAAAAGTGACACAAAAATAATTTAAAATAACAAAAAATGCATAAAAATTACTAAAAAATATATTAAAAATAGGAAAAATACATAATATTATAATAAAAGCGTATAGATGACCAACCGCCAATAAGCACAAGGCACCTCCATTGTTCCAACCACAACAAGTGATTCTGATTTGAAAAAACCGCCGCCAACGACAAAGCGTCGACCAACCGTCGCCGGTGGATACCTCTCGAGCCACCGCGACTTTCAACAACCGCCACCAACAATAACCAACATCATTGCGCTTGACGTTTTTCCCAACCACAACAAGTGATTAGGATTTGAAGAAACCGCCGCCAACCACCAAGCGTCGACCGGCCGTCGCCTGACGCTACCGCTCGAACCACCCCGACTTTCCACAACCGACGCCTATGACCACAAACATCATTGCGTTTGACATGTTTCTAAGCATTGGTTAGCAATAGATGTGGTGCGACGTGGTGCGGCTTGGAGCGACATGGTGCGATGTCGTGCCATGGCCACGTCCTCACACGTACCATGGCCATGTCCTGACACGTCCTGACACGTACCATGACCATAGCCTGCTATGCCTTGCGACGTCCTGACACGTACCATGGCCATGGCATGACACGTCGTGACACGTACCATGACCATATCATGCCATGTCCTGCGACGTCCTGACACGTACCATGGCCATGGCCTGCCACGTCATGATACGTACCATGACCATATCCTGCCATGTCCTGCGACATCCTAAATCATGCCATGGCCACGTCCTGACGTGTCCAGACATGTACCATGGCCATATTCTGCCATGTCCTGCGACGTCCTGACTCGTGCCATGGCCACGCCCTGCTACGTCCTGACACGTGCCATGGCCATGTCCTGCGACGTCCTGACTCCTGCCATGGCCACGTCCTGACGCGTGCCATGGCCATGTCCTGATGCGTCTTGACACGTACCATGGTCATATCCTACAATGTCTTGCGACGTCCTGACTTGTGCTATGGCCACGCCCTGCCATGTCTTTGCGCGTCCTGATACGTGCCATGGCCATGTCCTGACACGTCCTGCGACATCCCGACTCGTGCCATGGACACGCCCTGCCACGTCCCTACTCGTGCCATGGCCACGCCCTACCATGTCCTGACGCATCCTGACAAGTGCCATGGCCATGTCCTGGCACGTCTTGCAACGTCCCGACTCATGCCATGGCCACGCCCTGCCATGTCCTGCGACATCCCGACTCGTGCCATCGCCACGGTGTGCCATGTCCTGACGCGTCCTGACACGTTCCATGGCCATGTGCTGATGCGTCCAGTGACGTGCCATGGCCATGTCCTGATGCGTCCTGACACGTGCCATGGCCATGTCTTGACGCGTCCTGCGACGTCTTGACTCTTGCAATGGCCACGCCCTGCCATGTCCTACAACGTCATGAGTCATGCCATGGCCACGCCTTGCCATATCCTAACGTGTCCTGACACTTACCACTGCATATCCTGACGCGTCCTGACACGTGCCATTGCAATGTCCTGACTTGTCCTGCGACGTCCTGACTCGTGCCATGGCCATGTCCTGACTCGTCTTGCGACGTCTTGACTCGTGCCATGGCCATGTCTTGACTCGTCATGCGACGTCCTGACTCGTGCCTTGGCCACGCCCTACCATGTCATGTGACGTCCGACATGTCCCGGCCCGTGTCCTGCCATGTCCTGCTACGTACAGACACGTCCTGGACCGTGCCATGGCCATGCCCTGCCATTTCCTGGGACGTCCTAACTCATGCCATGGCCACGCCTTGCGCTCATTGCATAGTCCTTCGCCTCTCAATTGACACCCCGAAAAACCTTGGCATAGGCCTCGACCTCTCAAGCGACACCCCGAAAAGCCTCTAGTAGTGTAACGTGGATTGG
>JAXGFW010000049.1:32500-47500 GCA_034376525.1 Nicotiana benthamiana | reverse complement strand
GTGCACACCAAAGGCGGACCGGCCGGCCCATCCCAAAGTCCAACTACAAGCTTTTTAACTGCAAAAACTGAAATATACGCTGTTGGAGCTGGAATTACCGCTGCTGCTGGCACCAGACTTTCCCTCCAATGGATCCTTGTTAAGGGATTTAGATTGTACTCATTCCAATTACCAGACTGATAAAACCCGGTATTGTTATTTGTTGTCACTACCTCCGCGTGTCAGGATTGGGTAATTTGCGGGCCTGCTGCCTTCCTTGGATGTGGTAGCCATTTCTCTGTCACCCATAACCACCATGGTAGGTGTCACGGGGCCGATTTTGGCAACTTAAATCCTGGCCGAGGTTTCCCCTCCGTGCGACAGTCAAGCCGTGCCTGACTCAGCCTTCCCCCAAAACTTGCCAATCGTACACAAGTTTGGCCTTAGACGAATTTGGGCAGCAAAACTAAATATAAATGAGACAAGCATATACGGGAACAATTTCCCAACCTTTATATTAATATGGAAAATAATACAAAGGACCCTCACTCTCGCTATGAACAATGCCGCTCACAGCCCACTCTTCGACTAAGATGACCTTGTCAATCTTGGCCGAACACTCGAATTGTCCCACAACCCAAGTCCCCTTTTTCCTTGAAACACTTAGAACTCCTCACGTTTCCCTCGTGTTTCCCAGCAAGCAACTACACACGAATTACTTGACTCCTTTCTGCCTAAGCCTAAGGGTCCTATTTATAGCACATAGGAACCCTTCACTTGGCAGCACATGCACATTTTCGGCCAACTGCCTTGTCCCACTAAGCTAGCCACGTTCCTAACGTGTGGCTGACAACCCCAGCCACTTAGGATCCACTACTCACGAAATGGGGCATTATACAAGCATTACAAGATAATGGGGATCATGGGGGAACATGGGAGATCATGGCCTACAAACAAGGAACTCCTGCCAACCGCTTCCATGTGCTTCTCATGTGCAATTCGGACCAGCTGCATTCCGCCCTAAGGATGCTCGAGCTATGCCTTAGTCAATTTAACATTGTCCCATACCAATGCCGGCGTAATCCGCTTCCATCATATTTCCCGCACACTGCCCGGCACCCATACACCGTGCGCACACTGCCTTTGGCCCTTGTCCGTTGCCATGTTCCTTTCTGCTTCATTTCCCTCGTGCCATCACTTGTATTTTCTTTCCTATAGCCTTGCCTTGGCTATTGAAAGCCTTTGCCGTCAACCCGCATTCCCGCTTTGCCTTAGCTTAGCCCGCATTTAGCTGTCCCGACCAATGTTATGCCGACTGTCTTTGGCGCGCATGCCGTGCCATGCCGCCCCATTTTGCCGATGCTGCCTTGTCAAGCCCTTTCCAAGCAAACCTTGTCCGCCCCAAGGTCTTGGCCTTGCTTGTCCGTTCCAGCCCGTCGACCCACTGATATTGGCGCGCATGCCATGCCATGTTGCTGCCCGTCCATTGCCTTGTCAAGCCCTTTCAAGCAAACCTTGCCCATGCCAAGGTCTTGGCCTTGCTTGCACATCCGTTTGGCGCGCATGCCGTGCCATGCTGCCGCCCGTCCTTGCCAATACTGCCTTGTCAAGCCCTTCCAAGCAAACCTTTGCGCGCCAAGGTCTTGGCCTTGCTTGCACATACTAGCATATCGACTTCCCGTCCATTGGCGCGCATGCCGTACCATGCTGCCGCCCGTCCTTGCCGACTTTCAAAGTTAGGGTCCTAACAAACCACTTACACCCTTTGAAATCGACGTCCTCGTCGAGTCGTCTCAATTGACGTACCTCGGAGGGTCATTGACATACCCCCCTTCTGGTTCCTCATCCTCCGCCACCTTGTCCTGTCCCTGTGCCGCAAGTACTGCATTTATCTTAGCCTGCACTGGACAGTTCCTTTTCAAGTGCGGACCACCACAAGTGAAACAGCCATCAAACTTGCTGCTTCCCTCCTTGCCCTTGTGAAGTTCTCGTCTCACAGTGTCGGCAAGTTCACCACTTCCAGACGCTTGGCCCTTCCCGGTTCCCTTCCATTCCCTTGCCTTCCTTCCGTCGGCCTTTGAATGCGAAGTATCCATAGGTTCACCACCTATCTTTAGGTGTGCCAACGCATCTGCGGCCGCAATGGCAGTAGAGAGGCTTTGCACATTTTGCCTTCTCAACTCCAATTGCGCCCAATTCTTCAACCCGCACATGAAGTAATGCAGCTTGTCTTCTTCCGCCATATTACTCACATTGAGCATCAAGGATGAAAATTCCTTGACATACTCCCTCACCGTGCCACTTTGTTTCAAGTGACGCAGCCCATCGCGTGCCATCCACGATGAATTCGTTGGAAGGAATTGGGATTTTAATTCCTTCTTCATCAACTCCCAAGTTTCAATTCTTGGCAGTCCAGCACCTTCTCCATCCGCACTTCGTGTACGCCACCACACCTTTGCATCATCCGTCAAGTACATTGGTGTGATCACCACCTTATCGGCATCGGCTATACGTGCAGCCTGGAAATACTGCTCCACGTCCCAAAGGAAATTTTCCAGTTCCTTGGCACTTCTTGCACCACCATAAGGCTTCGGCTCTGGAATCCTCAACTTAGTGCGCTCATCCGTTCTAGGGGCAGAATCTTGTAATGCCCTTCGAAGATCAGCCACTTCTCGTCGCAATTCTTCCTTCTCTTGGCGTACCAAGGCCATTTCTGCCAGCGTTGTCTCGTGCCTCGCCGCATAATCTGCCTCCAACCGCGCCATTCTCGCAAGAATAGAAGAATCATCATTCTCGAGAGCTTGCCCAACTAGTGTTTCCAACTGCTCAACTCTTTGACGCAGCTCCGCATTTGTGCCTCCCGCCATGTTCTCAAAAATTTCAACGTAATCTACCACTGATCGTTCCGTCACTGCCACAACTTGCTATGGCACGTCGTGTCTCCGCTGAACACGATCTGCCTTCAACCGCGCTCTGATACCAACTGTCACGGGGCCGATTTTGGCCACTTAAATCCTGGCCGAGGTTTCGCCTCCGTGCGGCAGTCAAGCCGTGCCTGACTCAGCCTTCCCCCAAAACTTGCCAATCGTACACAAGTTTGGCCTTAGACAAATTTGGGCAGCAAAACTGAATATAAATGAGACAAGCATATACGGGAACAATTTCCCAACCTTTATATTAATATGGAAAATAATACAAAGGACCCTCACTCTCGCTATGAACAATGCCGCTCACAGCCCACTCTCCGACTAAGATGACCTTGTCAATCTTGGCCGAACACTCGAATTGTCCCACAACCCAAGTCCCCTTTTTCCTTGAAACACTTAGAACTCCTCACGTTTCCCTCGTGTTTCCCAGCAAGCAACTACACACGAATTACTTGACTCCTTTCTGCCTAAGCCTAAGGGTCCTATTTATAGCACATAGGAACCCTTCACTTGGCACCACATGCACATTTTCGGCCAACTGCCTTGTCCCACTAAGCTACCCCACGTTCCTAACGTGTGGCTGACAACCCCAGCCACTTAGGATCCACTACTCACGAAATGGGGCATTATACAAGCATTACAAGATAATGGGGATCATGGGGGAACATGGGAGATCATGGCCTACAAACAAGGAACTCCTGCCAACCGCTTCCATGTGCTTCTCATGTGCAATTCGGACCAGCTGCATTCCGCCCTAAGGATGCTCGAGCTATGCCTTAGTCAATTTAACATTGTCCCATACCAATGCCGACGTAATCCGCTGCCATCATATTTCCCGCACACTGCCCGGCACCCATACACCGTGCGCACACTGCCTTTGGCCCTTGTCCGTTGCCATGTTCCTTTCTGCCTCATTTCCCTCGTGCCATCACTTGTATTTTCTTTCCTATAGCCTTGCCTTGGCTATTGAAAGCCTTTGCCGTCAACCCGCATTCCCGCTTTGCCTTAGCTTAGCCCGCATTTAGCTGTCCCGACCAATGTCATGCCGACTGTCTTTGGCGCGCATGCCGTGCCATGCCGCCCCATTTTGCCGATGCTGCCTTGTCAAGCCCTTTCCAAGCAAACCTTGTCCGCCCCAAGGTCTTGGCCTTGCTTGTCCGTTCCAGCCCGTCGACCCACTGATATTGGCGCGCATGCCATGCCATGCTGCCGCCCGTCCATTGCCTTGTCAAGCCCTTTCAAGCAAACCTTGCCCATGCCAAGGTCTTGGCCTTGCTTGCACATCCGTTTGGCGCGCATGCCGTGCCATGCTGCCGCCCGTCCTTGCCAATACTGCCTTGTCAAGCCCTTCCAAGCAAACCTTTGCGCGCCAAGGTCTTGGCCTTGCTTGCACATACTAGCATATCGACTTCCCGTCCATTGGCGCGCATGCCGTACCATGCTGCCGCCCGTCCTTGCCGACTTTCAAAGTTAGGGTCCTAACAGTAGGCCACTATCCTATCATCGAAATTTGATAGGGCAGAAACTTGAATGATGCATCACCGGCACGATAGCCATGCGATCCGTCGAGTTACCATGAATCATCGCAGCAACGGGCAGAGCTCGCGTGGACCTTTTATCAAATAAATGCATCCCTTCCAGAAGTCAGGGTTTGTTGCACGTATTAGCTCTAGAATTACTACGGTTATCCGAGTAGTAGATACCATCAAGCAAACTATAACTGATTTAATTAGCCATTCGCAGTTTCACAGTCTGAATTTGTTCATACTTACACATGCATGGCTTAATCTTTGAGACAAGCATATGACTACGGGCAGGATCAACCAGGTAACATTCCTCATTGACGCTGGCGTCGCATGAGCGTGGCCGACCCAAAAGGGCAAGGCCAAGTCCAAGGCGAGCACGACCGTCATTCGTAAGGAGCATTCTATGGGCAGATAGAAGCCAATGAAGGCCCCGTGCCCATTGCGTTTACCAAATCCGCGAGCTCGAGCATGCTAAGTTGTGGACCAAGCCATCGCAAGGCGAAGCCAGGACGACCTAGGACACAATTGCAGCTTTTGGTTCACCCCGCACGTCGAACGCGAGGGGCGAAAGGCAACAGATTGTGCTTGATAATGCGTTGACATTAGGTATGCAACACAGAAAACTGATGTTGAACAAGACTAATTTGCGCTTCTGACATGACTGAGATGGCATGCGAGCTAGTATGTCGCTGCTCAAGAAGGGATCCAACCTAGCCACACAAGCCGAAGACCACTCATGTGCTGCACGTACACTTGACTCGCAGATACAAAGCCAACAACAGCCCCAACACGTGACGCGCAGCCATGTGTTGTTCTCGATGCAACATTGCAAAGCCAAGACAAGCCATGCAAAGCACGAATAGGGGGTTTGAACAATGCCAGAGACAACCCACAACAACCGATGGCAATAAGCAACTTACGAAGCTTCACCCTGTGCGCACGGCACCTTGCGGCGCTACTTACACGATTCTTTGCCATTTTGTTGCCAAAAGCCATCAGCCGCCACGAGCGATGTCGCCTCCTGATGTTGCCCGCAACAACCGATGGCAATCGGCAACTTACTATGCTTCGCCCCGTACGCACGTCACCTTGCGGCGCTACTTCCACAATGCTTTGCCATTTTGTTGCCAAAACCCGTCAACCGCCACTAGCAAAGTCGCCTACCGATGTTTCCCGCAACAACCGATGGCAATCGGCAACTTACTAAGCTTCGCCCCGTGCGCACGGCAACTTGCGGCGCTTCTTGCACGATGCTCCGCCATTCGTTGTCAAAAGCCATAAGCCGCCGCGGATGGGGGTTTATAAACACCACCCACAACGATCGATGGCAATAGGAAACTTGCTAAGCTTCGCCCCATGCGCATGGCACCTTGCGTCGCTACTTGCACGACACTCCGTCGTTCCATTGCCTATGTGCCTATGTGTAGCCAAAAGGAGGAAGAACTTAGCCTATTGCAATTGTGCAAACTCAATGTAGTCTAAGTCACTTCCTTTGGGTACGAAGTCTGTTTTGGGCAGGTAATTGGGGAATTCTTTGTCTTGGCCATAGGGTTGGCTTTAGTGTTCTTGTATTCACTTTATTAATACAAGTTGTGAAGAAATTCCTGTAATCTCATGTGTCTCTTATTATTTCCGCTGCCTATTTTCATTCTAAGTTCAAACCGTCCTAAATTAAACAAAGTGTTGGGAAGGCTGAGTCAAGTGGGGCTTGACTGCCGAATTGAGGTGAACCTCGGCCAGAATAACAAGTGGCCAAAATCACCCCCGTGACAGTAGGCCACTATCCTTCCATCTAAAGTTGATAGGGCAGAAATTTGAATGATGCGTCGCCGGCAAGTTGGCCGTGCGATCCGTCGAGTTATCATGAATTATCGCAGCAATGCGCAGAGCCCGCGTCAACCTTTCATCTAATAAATGCATCCCTTCCACAAGTCGGTGTTTGTTGCACGTATTAGCTCTAGAATTACTACGGTTATCCGAGTAGTAGATACCATCAAACAAACTATAACTGATTTAATGAACCATTCGCAGTTTCACAGTCTGAATTTGTTCATTCTTACACATGCATGGCTTAATCATTGAGACAAGCATATGACAACTGGCAGGATCAACCAAGTAGTGATCCTCATTGACGCCAGCGTCGCATGAGCTTGGCCGACCCAAAAAGGCACGGCCAAGTCCAAGGCGAGCACGACCGTCATTCGTAAGGATCATTCATTGGGCAGATAGAAGCCAATGAAGGCCCCGTGCCCATTGCATTTATCGAATCCGAGAGCCCGAGCATGCTAATTCGTGGATCAAGCTATCGCAAGGTGAAACTAGGACGACCCGGGACACAACTGCAACTTTTGGCTCACCCCGCACGTCGAACGCGAGGGGCGAAAGGCGACCGATTGTGCTTGATAATGCCTTGGCATTAGGTATGCAACACAGAAAATCGATGTTGAACAAGCCTAATTTGCGCTTGTGACATGACTGAGATGGCATGCGAGCTAGGACGTCGCTGCTCGAGCAGGGATCCAACCTAGCCACACAAGCCAAACACCACTCATGCGCCTCACATACACTTGCCTCGCCGATACAAAGCCAACACCAGCCCCAACACGTGACGCGAAGCCATGTGTTTTTGCCGATGCCAACATTTCTAAGCCAAGACATGCCTCGCAAAGCACGAATAGGGGGTTTGATCAAGGCCAGACACAACCCACAACAACCGATGGCAATCGGCAACTTACTAAGCTTCACCCCGTGCGCACGCCACCTTGGGGTGCTACTTACACGATGCTTTGCCATTTTGTTGCCAAAAGCCTTATGCCGCCACGAGCGATGCCGCCTCCCGATGTTGCCTGCAATATCCGATGGCAATCAGCAACTTACTAAGCTTCGCCCCGTGTGCACGGCACCTTGCGGCGCTACTTGCACGATGCTTTGCTATTTTGTTGCCAAAAGCCATCAGCCGCCACTAGAGATGTCGCCTCTCGATGTTGCCGGAAAAAACCAATGGCAATCGGTAACTTACTAAGCTTCTCCCCGGGCGCACGGCACCTTGCGGCGCTTCTTGCACGATGCTTTGCCATTTTGTTGCCAAAAGCCATCAGCTACAACGAGCGATGTTGCCTCCTGATGTTTCCCGCAACAACCGATGGCAACTAATATCTACTGAGCTTCGCCCCGTGCGCATGGCACCTTGCAGCGCTACTTGCACGATGCTCCGCTATTAGTTGTCAAAAGCCATAAGCCGCTATGGAGGGGGGTTTACAGAGACAAAACCCACAACAATCGATGGCAATTGGCAACTTACTAAGCTTCGCCCCATGCGCGCGGCACCTTGTGGCGCTACATGCACGACGCTCCGCCGTTCCATTGCCAAAAGCCATCAACCACCATGAGCGATGTTGCCCGCAACAACCGATGGCAATCAACATCTACTGAACTTCGCCCCATGTACACGGCACCTTGCGGCACTACTTGCACGACGCTCCGCCGTTCGTTGTCAAAGGCCATCATCCGCCACAGGAGATTCCAGACACAACCCACAACAACCGATGGCAATCAACAACAACTTACTAAGCTTCGCCCCATGCGCACGGCACCTTGCGGCGCTTCTTGCACGACGCTTTGCCGTTCTGTTGTCAAAATCCATCAGCCGCCACGAGCGATGTCGCCTCCCGATTTTGCCTGCAACATCCAATGGCGATCAACAAGTACTAAGCTTCGCCCCATGCGTACGACACCTTGCGGCGCTATTTGTATGATGCTCCACCGTTCATTGCCAAAAGCCAATGTTTGCCACGACCGATGCCACCACCAGGCGTACTACGAGCCAACACGAGAACTTGCCAGCGCGGTTTGGGGACATCGAGGACGTAGCACGGAAAATCCGTGCATGCCCCCAATGCCACGCCCCATGCCAGCGTCCCCGATGCATGCCCGTCTCTTCCTAGCAGCAAGCACCTGAGGTGCCTCTCAACACCTCTACCCCCCTTATATATACTTAAAAAAAACCCAAGTTTCAGGAGTACACTTGTTTTGGCCAGAGAATCATAATAGACATGTAAAACACCAAATAGCACAAACCAAAGTACAACTTGGCTAAGATATTCACAAATGACTTCTAAACATTGTAAATGATATTTTTTACGAAAAATTAATATTTTTTTGAAATATTTTTATTCGAAAAATGAAAAATACTTTATAAAATACTTAAAAATATGAAAATTATAATAAAAATAGAAAAAATGATGGAGAAAAATTCCAATACAACTTGTAATAGTATAACATATAAAAGAGTAAATATTTTTACTATAAAGTGAGATAAAAATAATTTAAAATAACAAAAAATGCATAAAAATTACTAAAAATATATTAGAAATAGGAAAAATACATAATATTATTATAAACGCGTATGGACGACCAAACGCCAATAAGCACGAGGCACCTCCATTGTCACAACCACAACAAGTGATTCCGATTTGAAAAAATCGTCGCCAACCAGAAAGCGTCGACCAACCGTCGCCGGTGGATACCGCTCGAGCCACCGCGACTTTCCACCACCGCCACCAACAACCACCAAGATCATTGCGCTTCACGTGTTGCCCACCCACAACCAGTGATTAGGATTTGAAGTAACCACCGCCAACCACCAAGCGTCGACCGAACGTCGCCTGACGCTACCGTTCGAACCACCCGACTTTCCATTACCGCCGCGAACGTCCACCAACATCATTACGCTTGACATGTTTCTAAGCATCGATTAGCAATTGACGTGGTGCGACGTGGTGCGGCTAGGTGCGACGTGGTAGGATGTCGTGCCATGGCCACGTCCTGACACGTACCATGGCCTTGTCCTGACACGTCCTTACACGTACCATGACCATATCTTTCCATGTCCTGCGACGTCCTGACACGTACCATAGCCATGGCCTGACACCTCCTGACACGTACCATGACCATATCCTGCTATGTCCTACGACGTCCTGACACGTACCATGGCCATGGCCTGACACGTCATGACACGAACCATGACCATATCCTGCCATGTCCTGCGACGTCCTGAATCGTGCCATGGCCACGTCCTGACGCGTCCTGATACGTACCATGGCCATATCCTGACATATCCTGCGACGTCCTGACTCATGCCAAGACCACGCCCTGCCACGTCCTGACGCGTGCCATGGCCATATCCTGCAACGTCCTGACTCGTGCCATGGCCACGCCCTCCCACGTCCTGACGCGTGCCATGGCCATGTCCTGACGCGTCCTGACACGTACCATGGCCATATCCTGCCATGTCCTGCGACGTCCTGTCTCGTGCCATGGCCACGCCCTGCCATGTCCTGACGCGTCCTGACACGTGCCATGGCCATGTGTTGGACCCCCAAAACGAGACATGAGGGATGTCGAGCAGAATGCGTGTCAAGGGCTTGTACATTGCCCCTTGACATGTCTGCTTGAAGCAATGTATGGCGCTGGGCGAGTGTCTAAGTGGTGGTGGGCTTAGGCAAGACAGCAAAGACAAGGCGGCTGGTGTGTCGGCAAGGTAGCCTTGAGTTTTGTGGGCATCGGCTATGGCAATAGACGCATGGCACTTGACAAAGTCATGCACGCGGATCGGTGGGACGACTTAGCATATGGCAGGGCGTGGCTATGAAGCTAAGGGCGAGGCAAGGTCCAAGGCAAAGTCGGGCAAAGTATGCGCGGATCAGTGGGACGACTTAACTCATAGCAGGGCGTGGCTATGAAGTTAAGGGCGAGGCAAGGTCCAAGGCAAAGCGGGGCAAAGGCATAAGCGGACTGGTGGGACGACTTGATTCCTAGCAAGGCGTGGCTCTGGAATTAGGGGCGAGGCAACGTCCGAGACAAAGGTTGGTTAAGGGGCAAGGTGCGGACAAGCTGGATGCAAGCATGCTCGGCATGTGACGAAGCTGTGTGCTCGGCACATGACGAAGCTAGGGCGCGGCACATGATGAAGCTGTGTGCAAAGCAGCCACATCCGAGAATCATGGGCATGTTCGAGATCATGGGTATGTGGCTGAAGGCATGGCCGAGATCATGGGCGAGTGGCTGAAGGCATGATCAAAGATCATGCGCGAGTGGCTGAAGGCATGATCAAAGATCATGGGCGAGTAGGCTGAAGACATGATCCCCCTTTGTAGCTGTCCCTTTGTAACTGCCATTGGCAGCTCCCTTTATTTATATGCATTTCGTGTAAGGCTCAGGCAGGCACAAAATAGTGAAGCATAGCCAGAAAACAGTGAAGCTAGGCAGAAAAGTGAGTGTGCTGAGAGCAAAGACTTTTGTGAGCCAAGTAAAAACGAGAGTCTTTGTATTATTCTGCGAGATTAATAAAGGTTGGGTTTTTACCCGTAAATTGTGTGTGTTCTTATGTTTGGTTCAAGCCTGAAAGTTTCTAAGTAATGCTGTGTTGTGCGGGAAAAGGGAAGGCTGAAGTAGCTGCGAGCTACTGCCGTGCGGTGTTAATTTTGCGAAAATTAGCCCCGTGACAACTGGTATCAGAGCTGAGCAGGTTGTAACTCGTAACATGGCAGGTGGGTCTACATCGGACATGCGTGACAGAGTTGCACGGTTGGAGGCGCTAATCGGCGTGACCGATGATCCATTGGAAATGGCAGATCTTATCACAGAGATCTACCGCCTGAAAGATGGGGCAGATCAGTTTCGCGATAGGATCCAACAAAGCTGTGAATCAACGGATAGCGTGGTTGAAGACCTGAGGAAAGAGGTCGACAACTTGAAGGCTGAAATCGGTGTTCTTATACTGGCGTTGGCTGCTCCAAGCCAAGGCACTGAAGAACGCTCGAAGGTGAAGATTCCTGATCCAACGGCGTTTGGTGGAGCGCGGAGTGCAAAAGAATTGGAGAATTTTTTGTGGGACATGGAACAATATTTTGTTGCTGCCAAAGTTCCAGATGCGGAGAAGGTCACAATTACAAGCATGTACCTCACGGGAGATGCTAAATTGTGGTGGAGAACTTGTATGTTGGATGATGAAACCGCGGGCAGACCAAAAGTTGATACATGGGAGAAGCTCAGGAAAGAAATGAAGGACCAATTCTTGCCTAGCAATGCATCTTGGCTTGCTAGAGACTATCTGAAACGTTTGAGACAAACGGGATCTATGCGGGATTATATTAAGGAATTCTCTTCCTTAATGTTGGACGTTCAAAACATGTCGGAGGATGATAAATTGCATAATTTTATTTCGGGAATGCAAGCATGGGCGCAGAATGAGCTTAGGAGGCAGGCTGTGAAGGACCTCCCAAGTGCGATGGCTGCAGCGGATTCTTTGGTGGATTACCGCAGCACCCGTTCTCTTTCTGAAGTTCCTTCTTCTTCGAAACCAAAGAAATGGGCAGAGAAGAAGGGGGAATGGAGGAAAGAAGTCCGAGAAGAAGTCATTGGAAAGGGCAAAGCTATTGACGGGGTTGTTCCAAACAGAGGCGGCACAAACAGGAAAGCTGTGGAGTGCTGGACGTGTGGAGGAGCTCATCTTGCCAAAGACTGTCAGAATCGGAAGCGGGTAAATGCGTTGCTGGCTACCGAAAAGGAACGGGATGAAGAAGGCGAAGAAGTTATCGCCTATGTAAATCCTATGCAAGTGTTAAATGACGTTTCGTTGATGAATGTTGCTAACAACGAGATGAACTCTCAGTCCACGTTAATGCACATTGAAATGAAGATTGGGGGCAAAAGCGTGCTGGCCATGATAGATAATGGTGCCACTCACACTCTTGTGTGTGCCAGTTTAGTGCGAAGGTATCGACTGAAAGTGTCAAAAAGTTCCTCCCATGTGAAGGCGTTAAATTGCAAGTCACAAGCTACTATTGCTGTGGCTTACGACGTTCCTTTATCAGTTGGGAACTGGAAAGGAAAAGTGAGTTTGTTGGTTATGCCTATAGAAGATTTTGAGGTGATCCTCGGAATCGACTTTATGAAGAAACATTGCTTCGTTCCAATGCCTCATTTGGACGGAGTAATGATTATGAATGATGCGGCTCCTGATTTTATAAAGGCTGTTTATCCTAATTGAAGGGAAGACAATCAACAGAAGGTTTCTATAAATTTTGCTACGGTGATTAAAATGGACGTGAAGCAGGAAGATGAGATTTTCCTTGCGGCTATGGTGGAAGTGAAGCCTAAAGTCTGGTTGGATGATATTGTTATTTCGAATTTGGATAAACATGGGTCACACTTGGAAGTGCTGTCTTGGGTAAATGAATGCAAGCAGTACGTGATGGAGAAGTGTGAAGCTGCCGGACAGGAGGCCATATTTCTTGAACACCTGGTGAGACAGTATCGGGTGCGGGTGAAGTCGGCCAAAGTGCTTGTCTATGCGGAGAGGCAGGTGCCTAAGTTTGGGGAAGAGATGCGATCGTTTCTTGGGTCGGCAAATTTTTATCTAAAATTCATTGTGAGTTACTCAAAAAAAGCTGCTAGTTTGACGGGTATGTTGAGTAAGACCGTTAGACAGGATTGGTCGGAAGAATGCTGGGAAGCAGTGGGTGTGTCGGAAGAAGTCACTGCCTCAGAACCAATCATGGGGCTTGCGGAGTTTGAGTTGCTGGTTGAAGGGAATGAAGCGGGACAAGATGAGATCTGTGTTGCTGTTTATTCCGATGTGAGACTTGGGTTGAAATGCAAGTCAACTGAGGTGAATGATTCATTGTATGTGAAGACAGTGAATCTTGCAAAGGAGAGTGTTGTGCGACAGTACTGCATTGAGGGCGACAAGGTGATGCTGTGTGGAACCTCTGTTGCCAAAAGATCAAATGGTGGGCCACTTGAGTTCAGTCTCGACGAGGGTGTCGAGCTTAACAAGTGGGGGTGGTTTGTTAGACCCCCAAAATGAGACATGAGGGATGTCGGGCAGAATGCGTGTCAAGGGCTTGTACATTGCCCCTTGACATGTCTTCTTGAAGCAATGTATGGCGCTGGGCGAGTGTCTAAGTGGTGGTGGGCTTAGGTAAGACAGCAAAGACAAGGCGGCTGGTGTGTCGGCAAGGCAGCCTTGAGTTTTGTGGGCATCGGGTAAGGCAATAGACGCATGGCACTTGACAAAGGCATGCGCGCGGATCGGCGGGACGACTTAGCTTATGGCAGGGCGTGGCTATGAAGCTAAGGGCGAGGCAAGGTCCAAGGCAAAGTCGGGCAAAGTATGCGCGGATCAGTGGGACGACTTAACTCATGGCAGGGCGTGGCTATGAAGTTAAGGGCGAGGCAAGGTCCAAGGCAAAGCGGGGCAAAGGCATGTGCGGACTGGTGGGACGACTTGATTCCTAGCAAGGCGTGGCTATGGAATTAGGGGCGAGGCAACGTCCGAGACAAAGGTTGGCTAAGGGGCAAGGTGCGGACAAGCTGGATGCAAGCATGCTCGGCATGTGACGAAGCTGTGTGCTCGGCACATGATGAAGCTGGGGCACGACACATGATGAAGCTGTGTGTAAAGCAGCCACATCCGAGAATCATGGGCATGTTCGAGATCATGGGTAAGTGGCTGAAGACATGGCCGAGATCATGGGCGAGTGGCTGATGGCATGTCCGAGATCATGGGCGAGTGGCTGAAGGCATGATAAAAGATCATGGGCGAGTGGCTGAAGGCATGGTCAAAGATCATGGGCGAGTAGGCTGAAGACATGATCCCTCTTTGTAGCTGTCCCTTTGTAACTGCCATTGGCAGCTCCCTTTATTTATATACATTTCGTGTAAGGCTCAGGCAGGCACAAAATAGTGAAGCATAGCCAGAAAACAGTGAAGCTAGGGAGAAAAGTGAGTTTGCTGAGAGCAAACACTTTTGTGAGCCAAGTAAAAACGAGAGTCCTTGTATTATTCAGCGAGATTAATAAAGGTTGGGTTTTTACCCGTAAATTGTGTGTGTTCTTATGTTTGGTTCAAGCCTGAAAGTTTCTAAGTAAGGCTGTGTTGTGCGGGAAAAGGGAAGGCTGAAGTAGCTGCGAGCTACTGCCGTGCGGTGTTAATTTTGCGAAAATTAGCCCCGTGACACCATGTCCTGACACGTCCTGCGACGTCCCGACCCATGCCATGGCCAGGCCCTTCCATGTCCTGCGACATCCCGACTCGTTCCATGGCCACGCCCTGCCATGTCCTGACGCGTCCTAACACGTGCCATGGCCATGTCCTGACACGTCCTACGATGTCATGACTCGTTCCATGGCCACGCCTTGCCATGTCATGCGACGTCTCGACTCGTGCCATGGCCACGCCCTGCCATGTCCTGACGCGTCCTGACATGTGCCATGGCCATGTCTTGATGCGTCTTGACACTTGCCATGGCCACGCCCTGCCATGTCCCGCGACGTCCCGACTCGTGCCATGGCCACGCCCTGCCATGTCCTGACGCGCCCTGACACGTGCTATGGCCATGTCCTGATGCGTCCTGACACGTGCCATGGCCATGTCCTGAGGCGTCCTGAAAGGTGCCATGGCCATCTCCTGACGCGTCCTGTGACGTCCTGACTCTATCCATGGCCAGGCCCTGCCATGGCCTGCGTCGTCATGAGTCATGCCATGGCCACGCCCTGCCATGTCGT
>JAXGFW010000049.1:0-27500 GCA_034376525.1 Nicotiana benthamiana | reverse complement strand
TTAATGGAATTAACCAGACAAATTGCTCCACCAACTAAGAACGGCCATGCACCACCACCCATAGAATCAAGAAAGAGCTCTCAATCTGTCAATCCTTACTATGTCTGGACCTGGTAAGTTTTCCCGTGTTGAGTCAAATTAAGCCGCAGGCTCCACTCCTGGGGGTGCCCTTCTGTCAATTCCTTTAAGTTTCAGCCTTGCGACCATACTTCCCCTGGAACCCAAAAACTTTGATTTCTCATAAGGTGCCGGCAGAGTCCTAAAAGCAACATCCGTCGATCCCTGGTCTGCATCGTTTATGGTTGAGACTAGAACGGTATCTGATCATCTTCGAGGCCCCAAATTACGTTCTTGATTAATGAAAACATCCTTGCCAAATGCTTTCGCAGTTGTTCGTCTTTCATAAATCCATGAATTTGACCTATGACTATGAAATGCGAATGCCCCCGTCTGTCCATGTTAATCATTACTCCGATCCCAAAGGCCAACGTGATAGGACTGAAATCCAATAATGTTATCCCATGCTAATGTATACAGAGCGTAGGCTTCCTTTGAGCACTCTAATTTCTTCAAAGTAACAGCGCCGGAGGCACGATCCGGCCAATTAAGGCCAGGAGCGCATCGCCGACAGAAGGGACGACACGACAGGTACACACCAGAGGCAGACCGGCCGACCCATCCCAAAGTCCAACTACAAGCTTTTTAACTGCAACAACATAAATATATGCTATTGGAGCTGGAATTACCGCGGCTGCTTGCACCAGACTTACCCTCCAATGGATCCTCGTTAAGGTATTTAGATTGTACTCATTCCAATTACCAGACTCATAAAGCTCGGTATTGTTATTTAGTGTCACCACCTCCCCGTGTAAGGATTGGGTAATTTGCGGGCCTACTGCCTTCCTTGGATGCGGTAGCCGTTTCTCAGGCTCACTCTCCGGAATCGAACCCTAATTCTCTGTCACCCGTCACCACCATGGTAGGTGTCACGGGGTCGATTTTGGCCACTTAAATCCTGGCCGAGGTTTCACCTCCGTGCGGCAGTCAAGCCTTGCCTGACTCAGCCTTCTCCCAAAACTTGCCAATCACACACAAGTTTAGCCTTAGACGAATTTGGGCAGCAAAACAGAATTTAAATGAGACAAGCATATACGGGAACAATTTCCCAACCTTTATATTAATATGGAAAATAATACAAAGGACCCTCACTCTCGCTATGAACAATGCCGCTCACAGCCCACTCTCCGACTAAGATGACCTTTTCAATCTTGGCCGAACACTCAGATTGTCCCACAACCCAAGTCCCCTTTTTCGTGAAACACTTAGAACTCCCTACGTTTCCCTCGTGTTACCCAGCAAGCAAATACACAAGACTTACTTCCTGATTTCCCTTGCTAAGTTCTGCCTTAGCCCTAAAGGTCCTATTCATAGGCCTTTAGCCCAACCGCCCATTACACCCATGTTGTCCATCAGCTAACATCATGGTCCTAACTTGTAGTTGACAGCCCCAACTACTTAGGATCATGCTACATGAATTTAAGGCCACTGTACAACACAATCAGTTCATGGGGATAATGGGGGAACATGGGAGATCATGGCCTACAAACAAGGAACTTCCGCCAACCGCTACCATGTGCTTGTCATGTGCAATTCTTGACCAGCTGCGTTCCGCCCTAAGGCTACTCGAGCCATGCCTTAGCCAATTTGACATTGTCCCATACCAATGCCGGCGTAATCCGCTGTCAACATTTTCCCGCACACTGCCTGGCGCCCATACACCGCGCACACTGCCTTGGCCCTAGTTTCCTGCCTTGTCCGTTGCCATCTTCCATTCTTTCATGTCTGCCTCATTTTCCTCGTGCCATTGTTTGTATTTCCTTCTCAATAGCATAGTCTTAGCTATTGGAAGCCTTTGCCGTCAACCCGCACTTCCGCTTCGCCTTGGCTTAGCCCGCACATAGCTGCCACAACCAATGTCATGCCGACTGTCTTTGGCGCGCATGCCGTGCCATGCCGCCCCATTTTGCCGATGCTGCCTTGTCAAGCCCTTTCCAAGCAAACCTTGTCCGCCGCAAGGTCTTGGCCTAGCTTGCCCATTCCAGCCCGTCGACCCGCATGATAGTTTTCGCCCACACATAGGCCAATGACAAGGCCATCACGCCATAATCCTTGCCAATGCCGTGCCCACGCCCGATGACAAAAGTTAGGGGTCTAACAAACCACCCGCACCTTTTGAAATCGACGTCCTCGTCGAACCATCCTAGTTGACGAATTCCGAGGGGTCGTCCCGAAACGCCCCTACTGTCAATGCGCCCAAATGTGCCCCTATGCCATTTGCCCCCGCCACTTGTTCCTGCCTCTCTGCCGCTAAGACCGCATTTACCTTAGCCTGCCTCGGACAGTCCCTCTTCAAGTGCGGTCCCCCGCAAATATAACAGCCCCCGAACTTTCCGCTCGGTCCCTTGTCCCTGTGATTTTCCGGTCTCACCATCTGGACAAGTTCTCCAGATGCTTGGCCCTTCCCGTTTCCCTTCCATTCCCTTGCCTTCCTTCCGTCGGCCTTTGAATGCGAAGTATCCATAGGTTCTCCACCTATCTTCAGGTCTGCCAACGCATCTGCGGCCGCAATGGCAGTAGGGAGGCATTGCACATTTTGCCTTCTCAACTCCAATTGCGCCCATCCCTTTAACCCGCTCATGAAGTAATGCAGCTTGTCTTCTTCCGCCGTATTACTCACATTGAGCATCAAGGATGAAAATTCCTTGACATACTCCCTCACCGTGCCACTTTAGTTCAAGTGACGCAGCCCATCGCGTGCCATCCACGATGAATTCGTTGGAAGGAATTGGGATTTTTATTCCTTCTTCATCAACTCCCAAGTTTCAATTCTTGGCAGTCCAGCACCTTCTCCATCCGCACTTCGTGTACGCCACCACACCTTTGCATCATCCGTCAAGTACATTGGTGTGATCACCACCTTACGGCATCGGCTATACGTGCAGCCTGGAAATACTGCTCCATATCCCACAGGAAATTTTCCAGTTCCTTGGCACATCTTGCACCACCATAAGGCTTCGGCTTCGGAATCCTCAACTTACTCATCAGTTCTAGGGGCTGAATTTTGCAATGCCCTTCGAAGATCAGCCACTTCTCGTCGCAACTCTTCCTTCTCTTGGCGTACCAAGGCCATTTCTGCTAGCGTTGTCTCGTGCCTCGCCGCATAATCTGCCTCCAACCGCGCCATTCTCGCAAGAACAGAAGAATCATCATTCTCGAGAGCTTGCCCAACTAGTGTTTCCAACTGCTCAACTCTTTGACCCAGCTCCGCATTTGTGCCTCCCGCCATGTTCTCAAAAATTTCAACATAATCTGCCACTGATCGTTCCGTCACTGCCACAACTTGCTATGGCACGTCGTGTCTCCGCTGCAACACGATCTTCCTTCAACCGCGCTCTGATACCAACTGTCACGGGGTCGATTTTGGCCACTTAAATCCTGGCCGAGGTTTCACCTCTATGCGGCAGTCATGCCTGACTCAGCCTTCTCCCAAAACTTTCCAATCACACACAAGTTTAGCCTTAGACAAATTTGGGCAGCAAAACAGAATTTAAATGAGACAAACATATACGGGAACAATTTCCCAACCTTTATATTAATATGGAAAATAATACAAAGGACCCTCACTCTCGCTATGAACAATGCCGCTCACAGCCCACTCTCCGACTAAGATGACCTTGTCAATCTTGGCCGAACACTCAGATTGTCCCACAACCCAAGTCCCCTTTTTCCTGAAACACTTAGAACTCCTCACGTTTCCCTCGTGTTTCCCAGCAAGCAAATACACAAGACTTACTTCCTGATTTTCCTTGCTAAGTTCTGCCTTAGCCCTAAAGGTCCTATTTATAGGCCTTTAGCCCAACCGCCCATGACACCCATGTTGTCCATCAGCTAACATCATGGTCCTAACTTGTAGTTGACAGCCCCAACTACTTAGGATCATGCTACACGAATTTAAGGCCACTATACAACACAATCAGTTCATGGGATAATGGGGGAACATGGGAGATCATGGCCTACAAACAAGGAACTTCCGCCAACCGCTTCCATGTTCTTGTCATGTGCAATTCTTGACCAGCTGCGTTCCGCCCTAAGGCTGCTCGAGCCATGCCTTAGCCAATTTGACATTGTCCCATACCAATGCCGGCGTAATCCGCTGTCAACATTTTCCCGCACACTGCCCGGCGCCCATACACCGCGCACACTGCCTTGGCCCTAGTTTCCTGCCTTGTCTGTTGCCATCTTCCGTTCCCTCATGTCTGCCTCATTTCCCTCAGGCCATTGTTTGTATTTCCTTCTCAATAGCATAGTCTTAGCTATTGGAAGCCTTTGCCGTCAACCCGCACTTCCGCTTCGCCTTAGCTTAGCCCGCACATAGCTGCCACAACCAATGTCATGCCCACTGTCTTTGGCGCGCATGACGTGCCATGCCGTCCCATTTTGCCGATGCTGCCTTGTCAAGCCCTTTCGAAGCAAACCTTGTCCGCCGCAAGGTCTTGGCCTAGCTTGCCCATTCCAGCCCGTCGACCCGCATGATAGTTTTCGCCCGCAGATAGGCCAATGACAAGGCCATCACGCCACAATCCTTGCCAATGCCGTGCCCACGCCCGATGACAAAAGTTAGGGGTCTAACAGTAGGTGTCACGGGGTCGATTTTGGCCACTTAAATCCTGGCCGAGATTTCACCTCCGTGCGGCAGTCAAGCCTTGCCTGACTAAGCCTTCTCCCAAAACTTGCCAATCACACACAAGTTTAGCCTTAGACGAATTTGGGCAGCAAAACAGAATTTAAATGAGACAAGCATATACGGGAACAATTTTCCAACCTTTATATTAATATGGAAAATAATACAAAGGACCCTCACTCTCGCTATGAACAATGTCGCTCACAGCCCACTCTCCGACTAAGATGATCTTGTCAATCTTGGCCGAACACTCAGATTGTCCCACAACCCAAGTCCCTTTTTTCCTGAAACACTTAGAACTCCTCACGTTTCCCTCGTGTTTCCCAGCAAGCAAATACACAAGACTTACTTCCTGATTTTCCTTGCTAAGTTCTGCCTTAGCCCTAAAGGTCTTATTTATAGGCCTTTAGCCCAACCGCCCATGACACCCATGTTGTCCATCAGCTAACATCATGGTCCTAACTTGTAGTTGACAGCCCCAACTACTTAGGATCATGCTACACGAATTTAAGGCCACTATACAACACAGTCAGTTCATGGGGATAATGGGGGAACATGGGAGATCATGGCCTACAAACAAGGAACTTCCGCCAACCGCTTCCATGTGCTTGTCATGTGAAATTTTTGACCAGCTGCGTTCCGCCCTAAGTCTGCTCGAGCCATGCCTTAGCCAATTTGACATTGTCCCATACCAATGCCGGCGTAATCCGCTGTCAACATTTTCCCGCACACTGCCCGGCGCCCATACACCGCGCACACTGCCTTGGCCCTAGTTTCCTGCCTTGTCCGTTGCCATCTTCTATTCCCTCATGTCTGCCTCATTTCCCTCGTGCCATTGTTTGTATTTCCTTCTCAATAGCATAGTCTTAGCTATTGGAAGCCTTTGCCATCAACCCGCACTTCCGCTTCGCCTTAGCTTAGCCCGCACATAGCTGCCACAACCAATGTCATGCCGACTGTCTTTGGCGCGCATGCCGTTCCATGTCGCCCCATTTTGCCGATGCTGCCTTGTCAAGCCCTTTCCAAGCAAACCTTGTCCGCCGCAAGGTCTTGGCCTCGCTTGCCCATTCCAGCCCGTCGACCCGCATGATAGTTTTCGCCGGCACATAGGCCAATGACAAGGCCATCACGCCACAATCCTTGCCAATGCCGTGCCCACGCCCGATGACAAAAGTTAGGGGTCGAACAAACCACCCGCACCTTTTGAATTCGAGGTCCTCGTCAAACCATCCTAGTTGATGAATTCCGAGGGGTCGTCCCGAAACGCCCCTACTGTCAATGCGCCCAAATGTGCCACTGTGCCATTTGCCCCCGCCACTTGTTCCTGCCTCTCTGCCGCTAAGACTGCATTTACCTTAGCCTGCCTCGGACAGTCCCTCTTAAATGCGGTCCCCCGCAAATATAACAGCCCCCGAACTTTCCGCTCGGTCCCTTGTACCTGTGATTTTCCAGTCTCACCATCTGGACAAGTTCTCCAGATGCTTGGCCCTTCCCGTTTCCCTTCCATTCCCTTGCCTTCCTTCCGTCGGCCTTTGAATGCGAAGTATCCATAGGTTCTCCACCTATCTTCAGGTCTGCCAACGCATCTGCGGCCGCAATGGCAGTAGAGAGGCATTGCACATTTTGCCTTCTCAACTCCAATTGCGCCCATCCCTTTAACCCGCTCATGAAGTAATGCAGCTTGTCTTCTTCCGCCATATTACTCACATTGAGCATCAAGGATGAAAATTCCTTGACATACTCCCTCACCGTGCCACTTTGCTTCAAGTGACGCAGCCCATCGCGTGCCATCCACGATGAATTCGTTGGAAGGAATTGGGATTTTAATTCCTTCTTCATCAACTCCCAAGTTTCAATTCTTGGTAGTCCAGCACCTTCTCCATCCGCACTTCGTGTACGCCACCACACCTTTGCATTATCCGTCAAGTACATTGGTGTGATCACCACCTTATCGGCATCGGCTATACGTGGAGCCTGGAAATACCGCTCCATATCCCATAGGAAATTTTCCAGTTCCTTGGTACATCTTGCACCACCATAAGGCTTCGGCTCCGGAATCCTCAACTTAGTGCGCTCATCATTTCTAGGGGCAGAATTTTGCAATGCCTTTCGAAGATCAGCCACTTCTCGTTGCAACTCTTCCTTCTCTTGGCGTACCAAGGCCATTTCTGCCAGCGTTGTGTCGTGCCTCGCCGCATAATCTGCCTCTAACCGCGCCATTCTCGCAAGAACAGAAGAATCATCATTCTCGAGAGCTTGCCCAACTAGTGTTTCCAACTGCTCAACTCTTTGACGCAGCTCCGCATTTGTGCCTCCTGCCATGTTCTCAAAAATTTCAACGTAATCTGCCACTGATCGTTCCGTCATTGCCACAACTTGCTATGGCACGTCGTGTCTCCGCTGCAACATGATCTGCCTTCAACCGCGCTCTGATACCAACTGTCACGGGGTCGATTTTGGCCACTTAAATCCTGGCTGAGGTTTCACCTCCGTGCGGCAGTCAAGCCTTGCCTGACTCATCCTTCTCCCAAAACTTGCCAATCACACACAAGTTTAGCCTTAGACGAATTTGGGCAGCAAAACAGAATTTAAATGAGACAAGCATATACGGAAACAATTTCCCAACCTTTATATTAATATGGAAAATAATACAAAGGACCCTCACTCTCGCTATGAACAATGCCGCTCACAGCCCACTCTCCGACTAAGATAACCTTGTCAATCATGGCCGAACACTCAGATTGTCCCACAACCCAAGTCCCCTTTTTCCTGAAACACTTAGAACTCCTCACGTTTCCCTCGTGTTTCCCAGCAAGCAAATACACAAGACTTACTTCCTGATTTTCCTTGCTAAGTTCTGCCTTAGCCCTAAAGGTCCTATTTATAGGCCTTTAGCCCAACCGCCCATGACACCCATGTTGTCCATCAGCTAACATCATGGTCCTAACTTGTAGTTGACAGCCCCAACTACTTAGGATCATGCTACACGAATTTAAGGCCACTATACAACACAATCAGTTCATGGGGATAATGGGAGAACATTGGAGATCATGGCCTACAAACAAGGAACTTCCATGTGCTTGTCATGTGCAATTCTTGACCAGCTGCGTTCCGCCCTAAGGCTGCTCGAGCCATGCCTTAGCCAATTTGACATTGTCCCATACCGATGCCGGCGTAATCCGCTGTCAACATTTTCCCGCACACTGCCCGGCGCCCATTCACCGCGCACACTGCCTTGGCCCTAGTTTCCTGCCTTGTCCGTTGCCATCTTCCGTTCCCTCATGTCTGCCTCATTTCCCTCGTGCCATTGTTTATATTTCCTTCTCAATAGCATAGTCTTAGCTATTGGAAGCCTTTGCCGTCAACCCGCACTTCCGCTTTGCCTTAGCTTAGCCCGCACATAGCTGCCACAACCAATATCATGCCGACTGTCTTTGGCGCGCATGTCGTGCCATGCCGCCCCATTTTGCCGATGCTGCCTTGTCAAGCCCTTTCCAAGCAAACCTTGTCCGCCGCAAGGTCTTGGCCTAGCTTGCCCATTCCAACCCGTCGACCCGCATGATAGTTTTCGCCCGCACATAGGCCAATGACAAGGCCATCACGCCACAATCCTTGCCAATGCCGTGCCCACGCCCGATGACAAAAGTTAGGGGTCTAGCAGTAGGTGATACGACCCCAAATATTGACGTGACGGATGTCAGGCAAAGTTCATGTTGAGTGCTTGTGCATTGCCCCTTGACATGGCTTCGTTGAAGCGTTGACAATGTACAAGGCTAGGTGTGCGTCTTATTGGAGATGGGCTTAGGCAAGGCAGCTGGAGTGGCAAGGCAGCCTTGGTTCGTGGGCATCGGCTATGGCAAATGGAAGCATGGCAATTGACAAAGGCGTGCGCGGATCTGTGGGACGACTTAATTTATTGAAAGGCATGGCTATGAAATTGAGGGCGAGGCAAGGTCCAAGGAAAAGCCGGGCAAAGGTATGCGCGGATAAGTGGGACGACTTGATTCATGGCAGGGCGTGGCTATGAAATTAAGGGCGAGCCAAGGTCCAAGGCAAAGCGGGGCAAAGGCATGCGCGGATTGATGGGACGACTTTATTCATAGCAGGGCGTGGCTATGGAATTAAGGGCGAGGCATGGTCCAAGGCAAAGCTGGGCTAGAGACAAGGAAAACATGGGAAAGGCAAGAGGCCATCGTGCATGGCATGTGATTGAGAGGTGGGAAGGACATGTCCTGGAAGTTGAAGACATGATCTAAGAACATGGTGGTTGGCTCCAAAGTTGAAGACATGGTATCCATATTCCTAAACCACCTAAGGCATGTGCATGGCACATGGTAGAAAGTGCCCCTTTGTAATTGTCCCTTTGTAACTACCTTTGGCAGCCCCCTTATATAGATTGCATCTCCGTCTGTGGAGAAGGCAAGTAGCATTACATATGTGAGCCAAGTCTAAAAAGTGTGTCCTCTATATATTATAGGAGAATTAATAAAGGTTGTGTTTTACCCGTAAATTCTTTGTGTGTTCTTAGTTTGGTTAAAGTTTGAAAATCCTAAGTCAGACTGTGTGTCTGTGTGCGCGAAAAGTGAAGGCTGAAGTGGCTGTGAGCTGCTGCCGTGCAGTGTCTATATTTTTGAAAAATTGACCCTGTAACAATTGGTATCAGAGCTTTTTGGTTGTAACTCTTGATCATGGCGGGTGGGTCTACTTCATACTTACGTGATAGAGTGCAACGGTCGGAGGCGCTAATCGGCGTGACCGATGATCCTTTGGATATGGAAGATCTTATTACAGAGATTTACCATCTAAAGGATGGGGCAGAGCAGTTTTGCAATGGGATCCAACAAAGTTGTGAATCAACGGATGGCGTAGTTGAAGACCTGAAGAAGGAGGTCGACAACTTGATGGCCAAAATCAATGTGCTTCGACGGGCGTTGGATGCTTCAAGCCAAGGCAATGACGAACGCTTGAAGGTAGAGATTTCGGATCCAAAGGTGTTTGATGGAACGCGTAGTGCAAAGGAATTGGAGAATTTTCTGTGGGACATTGAACAATATTTTGTTTCTGCCAAAGTTCAAATGCGGAGAATGTCACAATTACAAGCATGTACCTAACGGGAGATGCTAAATTGTGGTGGAGGACTCGTATGGTGGATGATGAAAGTGCTGGTAGACCAAAAATTTATACATGGGAGAAGCTCAGAAAAGAAAGGAAGGACCAATTCTTGCCTAGCAATGATTCTTGGCTTGCTAGAGACCATTTGAAACGCTTGCGACAAACGGGGTCTATTCGGGATTATATTAAGGAATTCTCTTCCTTAATGTTGGATGTTCAAAACATGTCGGAGGACGACAAATTGCATAACTTTATTTCTGGAATGCAAGCATGGGCGCAGAATGAACATAGGAGACATACTGTGAAGGATCTCCCAAGTGCCATGGCTGCAGCAGATTCTTTGGTAGACTATCGCAGCACCCGTACTCTTTCGGATATTCCTCCTACTTAATAACGTAACGAACGGGTGGAGAAGAAAGGGGAATGGAGGAAGGAAGTTCAGGAGGAAGTCGTTGAGAAGGGCAAGGTTGTCGATGGGGCTGTTAAAAAAAAAAGGCGTCGAAAACAGGAAAACTGATGGTTGCTGGACGTGCGGAGGACCTCATCTTGCCAGAGACTGTCCAAATCGTGGGCGGGTAAATGCTTTTTTTGCATTAGAAACAAATCGGGATGGAGAAGGTGAAGAAATTGTTGCTGCCTTTGTAAATCCTTTGCAATTTTTGAATGTTATCTCGTTGCTAAATACTACAAGTAACGAGACGAACCCTTATTCTTTGCTGATGCACATCGAGATGAGAATTGGGGACAGAAGTGTGATAGCTATGGTAAATACTGGCGCTACTCAGACCGTTATTTTTGCCAGTTTGGTGCATAAGTATCGATTGAGAGTGTCGAAATGTCCCTCTTACATAAAGACTGTGAACACCAAAGCACAAGCCCTTGTGGGTATGGCTTATGATGTTCCTATGTCTATTGGGAACTGGAAAGGGAAGGTCAATTTGATGGTGATTCCAATGGAAGAGTTTGAGGTGATCCTCGGAATTGACTTCATGCGGAAATATCACTTTGTTCCAATGCCTCACTTGAACAGAGTGATGATCATGAATGATATGGCTCCTGGTTTCGTGAAAGCTGTTTATCCTTATGGAGGAGAAGAAATTCAAAGTAAGGCTTCGTTAAGTTCTGCCATGATGGTTGGAAATGGTTTGCGGAAGGGAGGTGAGACTTTCCTTGCTGCCGGGGTTGAAGTGAAGCTTGATGTTAAGGTTGAAGTGCCGGAATGCGATGCTCAAAGTTTGAGTGACTTTGCTGATGTGATACCACCAGATTTGCCTAAAGATCTGCAACCACAGAGGACTATTGATCACAAGATAGAGTTGATGCCTGGTTTGATGCTTCCTACTCAACCTCATAGGGGGTTGAACAAGGTGAAGGTGGAAAACAACTATCCAGTTCCGTTGGTTCAAGAGTTGATGGACAGATTGAGCAAGACATGCTGGTTCATGTAGCTTGATATACGGTCGGGTTATTGGTAGGTACGGATAGCTGAAGGTGATGAATCTAAAACTACTTCTGTTACGATGTATGGCTCATATGAATTCCTTGTTATGCCGTTCGGATGGATAGATGCCCCTGCTACATTTTGCAACCTCATGAATGACGGCCTGTATGAGTACATAGATGACTTTGTCATTGTCTAATTAGACGATATTGTTGTCTATCAAAATTTGGATGAACATATGTCACACTTGATGAAAGTGCTGTCTCGGTTGAGGGAGTACAAGCTGTATGAGAAGTGTGAATTTTCTAGACAGGAGATCAAATTTCATGGGCACTTGGTTAGCCTGAATCAGGTGCAGATGGACCCGAAGAAGGTGCAGGTCATTGCAGAATGGCAGGTACCGAAAGTTGTGAAAGAATTGAGATCTTTCCTTGGGTTGGATAATTATTATCAGAAATTCATTGCTGTTTACTTAAAGAAAGTTGTTCCTTTGATGGATGTGTTGAAGAAGAACGTCAAAGAGATTTGGTCGGAAAAATTCTGGGCTGCATTTGGTGTGTTGAAAGAATCCATTGCCTCAGAACAAATCGTAGGCTTGCTGAGTTTGAGTTACTGTTTGGAGTGCATACGGATACGTCTGACAAGGCTGTTGGAGGCATGCTGGTTCAAGAAGGTCATCCTGTGGCCTTTGAAATAAGAAAGTTGAATGAAGCCGAACAAAGGTATTCGTCTCATGAGGAGGAAGTCTTTGTTTCTGGTTATTCCCTTATGGGACTTGAGTTAGATTTTGTTGATAAATTCAAGTCAGATGCTATGAATGAACCATTGTACATAAACACAATGAATCATACGAAGGAAGGTACTGTGCGACGGTACTGGATCAAGGGCAACGAGGTCTTACTGGATAGAACCTTGGTTGCGAGATATGGTGGTCCGTTCGAAGAGCAAATTGAGGGCTACTTGAGATTAACCTCGACGAGGGCGTCGAGTTCAATTGGTGGGGGTGGTTTGTTACGACCCCTAATATTGACATGACGGATGTCGGGCAGAATTCATGTTGAGGGATTGTGCATTGCCCCTTGACATGGCTTCGTTGAAGCGTTGACAAGCAATGTACAAGGCTAGAGTGTTGGAAAGGCGGTCTTGGTCCGTGGGCATCGGCTATGGCAAATGGAAGCATAGCACTTGACAAAGGCATGCGCGGATCTGTGGGATGACTTAATTTACAGCAAGGCATGGCTATGAAATTGAGGGCGAGGCAAGGTCCAAGGCAAAAGGTATGCGCGGATCAGTGGGATGAGTTGATTCATAGCAGAGCGTGGCTATGAAATTAAGGGCGAGGCAAGGTCCAAGGAAAAGCAAGGCAAAGGCATGCGCGGATCGGTGGGACGACTTAATTCATAGCAGGGCGTGGCTATGGAATTAAGGGCGAGGCATGGTCCAAGGCGATGCTAAGCTAGAGGCCATCGTGCATGCCATGTGATGGAGAGGTGGGAAAGACATGTGCTGGAAGTTGAAGACATGATCTAAGAACATGGGCGGTTGGCTACAAAGTGGAAAACATGGTAGCAACTGTCCGAAACCACCTATGGCATGTGCATGGCACATGGTAGAAACAGCCCCTTTGTAACTGTCCCTTTGTAATTGCCTTAGGCAGCCCCTTTATATAGATTGCATCTCCGTCTGTGGAGAAGGCAAGTAGCATTACATATGTGAGCCAAGTCTAAAAAGAGTGTCCTTTGTATATTCTGTGAGAATTAATAAAGGTTGGGTTTTACCCGTAAATTCTGTGCGTGTTCTTAGTTTGGCTAAAGTCTAAAAATCCTAAGTCAGACTGTGTGTGTGGGAGAAGTGAAGGCTAACATGGTTGTGAGTTGCTGCCGTGCAGTGTCTATTTTTTCGAAAAATTGACCCGGTAACAGTAGGCCACTATCCTACCCTCGAAAGTTGATAGGGCAGAAAATTTAATGATGCGTCGCTGGTAAGATGGTCGTGCGATCCGTCGAGTTATCATGAATTATCGCAGCAATGGGCAGAGCCCACGTCAACCTTTTATATAATAAATGCATCCCTTCCAGAAGTCGGGGTTTGTTGCACGTATTAGCTCTAGAATTACTACGGTTATCCGAGTTCTAGATACCATCAAACAAACTATAACTGATTTAATGAGGCATTCGCAGTTTCACAGTCTGAATTTGTTCATACTTACACATGCATGGCTTAATCATTGAGACAAGCATATGTCTACTGGCAGGATCAACCAGGTAGCATTCCTCATTGAAGCCGACGTCGCACGAGCGTGGCCGACCAAAAAGGGCACGACCAAGTCCAAGGCGAGCACGACCGTCATTCGTAAGGAGCATTTTTTGGGCAGATAGAAGCCAATGAAGGCCCCGTGCCCATTGCGTTTGCCGAATCCGAGAGCCCGAGCATGCTATGTCATGGACCAAGCCATCGCAAGGCGAAGCCAGGACGACCTGGTACACAACTGCAGCTTTTGGTTCACCCCGCACGTCGAACGCGAGGGACGAAAGGCAACCGATTGTTCTTGATATTGCCTTGGCATTAGGTATGCAACATAGAAAACCGACGTTGAACAAGCCTAATTTACGCTTACTGAGATGGCGTGCGAGCTTGGACGTCACTACTCGAGCAGGGATCCAACCTAGGCACACAAGCCGAACACCACTCATGTGCCGTACGTAAACTTGCCTCGCCGATACAAAGCCAACACCAGCACCAACATGTGACGTGCAGCCATGTGTTTTTGCCAATGCCAACATTGCAAAGCCAAGAAAAGCCCCGCAAAGCACGAATAGGGGGTTTGAACAATGCCAGACACAACCCACAACAACCGATGGCATTCGGCAACTTAGTAAGCTTCACCCCGTGCGCACGGCACCTTGCGGCGCTACTTGCACGATGCTTTGCCATTTTGTTGCCAAAAGCCATCAGCCGCCACGAGCAATGTCGCCTCCCGATGTTGCCCGCAACAACCGATGGCAATCGGTAACTTACTAAGCTTCGCCTCGTGCGAACGGCACCTTGCGGCGATACTTGCAAAATGCTTTGCCATTATGTTGCCAAAAGCCATCAGCCGCCACTAGCGATGTCGCCTCCCGATGTTTCCCGCAACCACCGATGGCAATTGGCAACTTACTAAGCTTCGCCCCGTGCGCACGGCACCTTGCGGCGCTACTTGCACGATGCTTTGCCATTTTGTTGCCAAAAGCCATCAGCCGCAACGAGCGATGTCGCCTCCCGATGTTGCCCGCAACAACCGATGGCAATCGGCAACTTACTAAGCTTCGCCTCATGCGCACGGCACCTTGCGGAGCTACTTGCATGATTTTGCCATTTTGTTGCCAAAAGCCATCAGCTGCCACGAGGGATGTCGCCTCCCGATGTTTGCCCCAACAACCGATGGCAATCAACATCTACTAAGCTTCGCCCCGTGCGCAAGGCAGCTTGCGGCGCTACTTGCACGATGCTCCGCCGTTCGTTGTCAAAAGCCAAATGTCGCCACGGAGGGGGCTTTACAGACACAACCCACAACAATCGATTGCAATAGGCAACTTACTAAGATTCGCCCCATGCGCACGGCACCTTGCGGTGCTACTTGCACGGCGCTCTGCCGTTCCATTGCCGAAAGCCATCAAGCGCCATGAGCAATGTTGCCCGCAACAACCGATGGAAATCGACATCTACTGAGCTTCGCCCCATGCGCACGGCACCTTGCGGTGCTACTTGCACTACGCTCCACCGTTCGTTGTCGAAAGCCATCAGCCTCCACGAGAGATTCAAGACACAACCCACAACAACCGATGGCAATCAACAACAACTTACTAAGCTTCGCCCCATGCACACGGCACCTTGCGGCGCTACTTGCACGATGCTTTGCCGTTTTGTTGTCAAAAGCTATCAGCCGCCACGAGCGATGTCGCCTCCTGATTTTGCCCGCAACATCCAATGGCGATCAACAAGTACTAAGCTTCGCCCCATGCGCACAGCACCTTGCGGCACTACTTGAATGACGCTCCATCGTTCATTGCCAAAAGCCAATGTTTTCCACGAGCGGTGCCACCACCAAGCGTACTACGAGCCCACACGAGTACTCGCCGGCACGGTTTGGGGACATCGAGAACGTAGCACGGACAAGCCGTGCATGCCCCCAATGCCCACGCCCCATGCCATCGTCCCCCATGCATGCCCACCCCTTCCAGGCAGCAAGCACCTTAGGTGCCTCTCAACACCCTTACCCCCTTATATATACTTTAAAAAAAAAAACAAGTTTCAGGAGTAGACATGTTTTGGCCAGAGAATCATAATAGACATGTACAACACCAAATAGCACAAACCAATGTATAATTTGGCTAAGATATTCACAAATGACATTTAAACATTGTAAATTATATTTTTTACGAAAAATTAATATTTTTTTGAAATACTTTTATTCAAAAACGAAAAATACTTATTAAAATACAAAAAAATATGAAAATTATTATAAAAATAGAAATAAATGATGGAGAAAAAATCCAATACAACTTGTAATAATATAACATATAAAAGAGTAACTATTTTATTGAAAAGTGACATAAAAATAATTTAAAATAACAAAAAATGCATAAAAATTACTAAAAAATATACTAAAAATAGGAATAATACATAATATTATTATGAAAGTTTATAGGTGACCAACCGCCAATAAGCACGAGGCACCTCCATTTTCGCAACCACAACGAGTGATTATGATTTGAAAAAACCGCTGCCAACCACAAAGCGTCGACCAACCGTCGCCGGTGGATACCGCTCGAGCCATCGCGACTTTCCACCACCGCCACCAACGACAACCAACATCATTGCGATTGACGTTTTTCCCAACCACAATAAGTTATTAGGATTTGAAGAAACCGCCGCCAACCACTAAGCGTCGACCGGCCATCGCCCGACGCTACCGCTCGAACCACCCCGACTTTCCACCACCGCCGCCTATGACCACCAACATCATTGCGCTTGACATGTTTCTAAGCATTGGTTAGCAATAGATGTGGTGCGACGTGGTGCGGCTTGGATTGACATGGTGCGATGTCGTGCCATGGCCACGTCCTGACACGTACCATGGACATGTCCTGACACGTCCTGAAACGTACCATGACCATAGCCTGCCATGTCCTGCGACGTCCTGACTCGTACCATGGCCATGGCATGACACGTCATGACACGTACCATGACCATATCCTGCGACGTCCTGACACGTACCATGGCCATGGCCTGACACGTCATGACACGTACCATGACCATATCCTGCCATGTCCTGCGAAGTCCAGAATTGTGCCATGGCCACGTCCTGACGCGTCCTGACATGTACCATGGCCATATCCTGCCATGTCCTGCGACGTCCTGACTCGTGCCATGGCCACGCCCTGCTACGTCCTGACACGTGCCATGGCCATGTCCTGCGACGTCCTGACTCGTGCCATGGCAATGCCCTGCTACGTCCTTACGCGTGCCATGGCCATGTCCTGACGCGTCCTGACACGTACCATGGCCATATCCTGCCATGTCTTGCGACGCCCTGACTCGTGCTATGGCCACGCCATGCCATGTCCTGACGCGTCCTGATACATGCCATGGCCATGTCATGACACGTCCGGCGACGTCCCGTGCCATGGCCACGCCCTGCCACGTCCTACGACATCCCGACTCGTTCCATGGACACGCCCTGCCATGTCCTGACACGTGCCATGACCATGTCCTGACACGTCCTGCGACGTCCCGACTCGTGCTATGGCCACGCCCTGCCATGTCCTGCGACGTCCCGACTCGTGCCATGGCCACGCCATGCCATGTCCAGACGCGTTCTGACACGTGCCATGGCCAGGTCCTGATGCGTCCACACACATGCCATGGCCATGTCCTGATACGTCCTGACACGTGCCATGGCCATGTCCTGACGCGTCCTGCGACGTCCTGACTCTTTCAATGGCCACGCCCTGCCATGTCCTACGACGTCATGAGTCATGCCATGGCCACGACTTGCCATGTCCTGACGTGTCCTGACACGTACAACTTCCGTATCCTGACGCGTCCTAACACGTGCCATGGCCATGTCCTGACTCGTCCTGCGACGTCCTGACTCATCCTGCAACGTTCTTACTCTTGGCATGGCCATGTCCTGACTCGTCCCGCGACGTCCTGACTTATGCCATGTCCATGTCTTGACTCGTCCTGCGACGTCCTGACTCGTGCCATGGCCACACCATGCCATGTCATGCGACGTCCCGACACGTCCCGACCCATGTCTTGCAATGTCCTGCGACGTACAGACACGTCCTGGCCCGTGCCATGGCCACGCCCTGCCATTTCCTGGGACGTCCTAACTCATTCCATGGCCACGCCTTGCGCTCGTTTCATAGGCCTTCCCTCTCAAGTGACTCCCCGAAAAACCTTGGCATAGGCCTCGACCTCTCAAGCGACACCTCGAAAAGCCTCTAGTTGTGTACCGTGGTTTGATAATTCCCTCGACGTGACTAAGTGTCAAGTCACATTGTCCACTTAATGCACAAATAGTATACGTTCCAAGGTCGTGAGGACTTGTTCGATTTTTTCAACACTTAGTATAATATAGCATCAAGATAGGAGTGAACCTCTTATCGCAAAAGTTAGAAAATGATTGGATTGGAGGGGGAGGGACGAATCAGAGCGACAAGCATATGGCTTAATCTTTGAGACAAGCATATGACTACTGGCAGGATCAACCAGGTAATATTCCTCATTGACGCCGGCGTCGCATGAGCATGGCCGACCCAAAAGGGCACGGCCAAGTCCAAGGCGAGCACGACCGTCATTCGTAAGGAGCATTCTTTGGGCAAATAGAAGACAATGAAGGCCCCGTGCCCAGTCCATTTACCGAATTCGAGAGCTCGAGCATGCTAAGTCGTGGACCAAGCCATCGCAAGGCGAAGCCAGGGCGATCTGGGACACAACTGCAGCTTTTAGTTCACCCCGCACGTCGAACGCGGGGGGCCAAAGGCGACCGATTGTGCTTGATAATGCCTTGGCATTAGGAATGCAACACAGAAAACCGACGTTGAATAAGCCTAATTTGCGCTTGTGACATGACTGAGATGGCATGCAAGCTAGTACGTCGCTGCTCGAGCAGGGATCCAACCTAGCCACACAAGCCGAACACCACTCATGCGCCGCACGTACGCTTGCCTCGCCGATACAAAGCCAAAACCAGCCCCAACACGTGACGCACATCCATGTGTTGTTGTCGATGCCAACATTGGAAAGCCAAGACAAGCCCCGCAAAGCACGAATAGGGGGTTTGATCAATGCCAGACACAACCCACAACAATCGATGGCAATCGACAACTTACTAAGCTTCACCCCGTGCGCACGACACCTTGGGGCACTACTTGCACGATGCTTTGCCACTTTGTTTCCAAAAGTCGTTTGCCGCCACGAGCGATGTCGCCTCCCGATGTTGCCCACAACAGCCAATGGCAATCAGCAACTTACTAAGCTTCGCCCCGTGCGCACGGCACCTTGCGGTGCTACTTGCACGATGCTTTGCTATTTTGTTGCCAAAAGCCATCATTCGCTACTAGCGATGTCGCCCCGCAACAACCCATGGCAATCGGAAACTTACTAAGCTTCACCCCGTGCGCACTGCACCTTGCGGCTCTACTTCCATGATGCTTTGCAATTTTGTTGCCAAAAGCCATGGGCCGCCACGAGCTATGTCGCCTCCCGATGTTTCCCGCAACAACCGATGGCAATCGGCAACTTACTAAGCTTCGCCCCTTGTGCACGGCACGTTGCGGCGCTACTTGCACTTTGCTTTGCGATTTTGTTGCAAAAAGCCATCAGCTGCCACGAGCGATGTCACCTCCCGATGTTTCCCGCAACAACCGATCGCAATAAACATCTACTGAGCTTTGCCCCGTGCGCACGGCACCTTGCGACGCTACTTGCATGATGCTCTGCCGTTTGTTGTTAAAAGCCATATGCCGCCACAGAAGGGGGTATACAGACACAACCCACAACAAAATCGATGGCAATAGGCAACTTACTAAGCTATGCCCCATGCGCACGGCACCTTGCGTTGCTACTTGCACGATGCTCCACCGTTCCATTGCCGAAAGCCATCAACTGCCATGAGCGATGTTGCCCGCAACAAGCGATGGCAATCGACATATACTGAGCTTCACCCCATGCGCATGGCACCTTGTGGTGCTACTTGCACGACGCTCCGTCGTTCGTTGTCGAAAACCATTAGCCGCCACGAGAGATTCTCGACATAACTCACAACAACCGATGCAAATCAACAACAACTTACTAAGCTTCGCGCCATGGGCACGGCACCTTGCGGCGCTACTTGCACGATGCATTTCCATTCTGTTTTCAAAAGCCATTAGCCGCCACGAGCAATGTCGCCTCCCGATTTTGCCCGCAACATCCAATGGCGATCAACAAGTACTAAGCTGCGCCCCATGCACACGACACCTTGCGGCGCTACTTGCATGACGCTCTACCGTTCATTGCCAAAAGCCAATGTTTGCCACGAGCGGTGCCACCACCAGGCGTACTACGAGCCCACACAAGTACTTGCCGGAACGGTTTGGGGACATCGAGGACGTAGCACGGACAAGCCGTGCATGCCCCCAATGCCCACGGCCCATGCCAGCGTCCCTCATGCATGCCCGCCCCTTCCTGGCAGCAAGAACTTGAGGTGCCTCTAAACACCTCTACCCCCCTTATATATACTTAGAAAAAACCCAAGTTTCAGGAGTAGACATGTTTTGGCCACAGAATCATAATAGACATGTACAACACCAAATAGCACAAACCAAAGTATAACTTGGCTAAGATATTCACAAATGACTATTAAACAATGTAAATGATATTTCTAACGAAAAATTAATATTCTTTTGAAATATTTTTATTCAAAAAATGAAAAATACTTAATAAAATATTAAAAAATATGAAAATTATTATAAAATAGAATAAATGACGGAGAAAAATTCCAATACAACTTGTAATAGTATAACATATAAAAGAGTAAATATTTTTATTAAAAAGCGTATAGATGACCAACCGCCAATAAGCACGAGGCACCTCCCTTGTCACAACCACAACAAGTGACTCCAATTTGAAAAAACCGCCGCCAACCACAAAGCGTCGACAACCCGTCGCCCGTGGATATTGCTCGAGCCACCACGACTTTCCACCACTGCCACCAACGACCACCAAAATCATTGAGCTTGACGTGTTGCCCAACAACAACAAGTGATTAGATTTGAAGAAACCTCCGCCAACAACCAAGCGCCGATTGGTCGTCGCCCGACGCTGCCACTCGAACCACCCCGACTTTCCACCACCGCCGCCAACAACCACCAACATCATTGCTCTTGACATGTTTCTAAGCATTGGTTAGCAATAGACGTGGTGCGACGTGGTGGAGCTTGGAGCGACGTAGTGCGATGTCGTGCCATGGCCACGTCCTGACACCTACCATGGCCATGTCCTGACACGTCCTTACACGTACCATGTCCATATCCTGCCATGTCCTGCGACGTCCTGACACGTACCATGGCCATGGCCTGACACGTCCTGACACGTACCATGACCATCTCCTGCCATGTCCTCCGACGTCCTGAAATGTACCATGGCCATGGCCTGACACGTCATGACACGTACCATAACCATATCCTGCCATGTCCTACGACGTCCTGAATCGTGCCATGGCCACGTCTTGACGCGTCCTGACACGTACCATGGCCATATCCTGCCATGTCATGAGACGTCCTGACTCATGCCATGACCACGCCCTGCCACGTCCTGACGCGTGCCATGACCATGTCTTGTGACGTCCTGACTCGTTCGATGGTCACGCCCTTCCACGTCCTGACTCGTGCCATGGCCATGTCCTGACGCGTCCTGACACGTACCATGGCCATATCCTGCCATGTCATGCGACGTCCTGACTGGTGCTATGGCCACGCCCTGCCATGTCCTGACGCATCCTGACATGTGCCATGGCCATGTCCTGACACGTCGTGCGACGTCCCGAATCGTGCCATGGCCACGCCCTGCCATGTCCTGCGACGTCCCGACTCATGCCATGGCTACGCCCTGCCATGTCCTAACGCGTCTTGACACGTGCCATGACCATGTCCTGACACGTCCTGCGACATCCCGACTCGTGCCATGGCCACGCCCTGCCATGTCCTGCCATGTCCGGACTCATGCCATGGCCACGCCCTGCTATGTCCTGACGCGTCCTGACACGTGCCATGGCCATGTCCTGATGCGTCCAGACACATGCAATGGCCATGTCCTTATGCGTCCTGACACGTGCCATGGCCATGGCCTGACGCGTCCCGCGACGTCATGACTCTTCCCATGGCCATGCCCTGCCATGTCCTGCGACATCGTGAGTCATGCCATGGCCACGCCCTGCCATGTCCTGACGTGTCCTAACACGTACCACTGGCATGTCCTGACGCGTTTTGACACGTGCCATGGCCATGTACTGACTTGTCCTGCGGCGTCCTGCGACGTCCTGACTCGTCCTGCGACGTCTTGACTCATGCCGTGGCAACGCCCTGCCATTTCATGCGACGTCCCGACATGTCCCGACCCGTGTCCTGCCATGTCCTGCGACATACAGACACGTCCTAGCTTGTGCCATGGCCTTGCCCTGCCATTTTTCTGGGACGTCCTAACTCAAGCCATGGCCACGCCTTGCGCTCGTTGCATAGGCCTTGGCCTCTCAAGCGACACCCCAAAAACCTTGGCATAGGGCTCGACCTCTCAAGCGACACGCAGAAAAGCCTCTACTTGTGTAACGTGGTTTGGTAATTCCCTCGACGTGACTAAGTGTCAAGTCACATTGTCCACTTAATGCACAAACAGTATACGTTCCAAGGTCTTGAGGACTTGTTCCATTTTTCCAACACTTAGTATAACATAGCATCAAGGTAGGAGTGAAACTCTTATCGGAAAAGTTAGAAAATGATAGTAATGGAGGGGTAGGGACGAATCGGAGCGACAAGGGGCTGAATCTTAGTGGATCGTGGAAGCAAGGCCACTGTGCCACTTACAATACCCCATCGTGTATTTAAGTCGTCTGCAAAGGATTCTACCCGCCGCTCAATGTAAATTATACTTCAAGGCGGCCACCGCGTCTCATACCCCGCGATGACTTAGCCAATGACACGTGCCTTTGGGGCAAAAGGCCCCTACTGCGGGTCGGCAAGCGGACGGCGGGCGCATGCGTCGTTTCTAGCCCGGATTATGACTTAGAGGCGTTCTGTCATAATTCAGCGCATGGTAGCTTCGCGCCACTGGCTTTTCAACCAAGCGCGATGACAAATTGTGTGAATCAACGGTTCTCTCGTACTAGGTTGAATTAATATTGCGACACTGTCATCAGTAGGGTAAAACTAACCTGTCTCACGACGGTCTAAACCCAGCTCACATTCCCTATTGGTGGTGAACAATCAACCACTTGGTGAATTCTGCTTTAAAATGATAGGAGGAGCGGACATCGAAGGATCAAAAAGCAACATCGCTATGAACTCTTGGCTTCCACAAGCCAGTTATCCCTGTGGTAACTTTTCTGACACCTCTAGCTTCGAATTCTGAAGGTCTAAAGGATCGTTAGGCCACACTTTCACAGTTCGTATTCGTACTGGAAATCAGAATCAAACGAGCTTTCACCCTTCTGTTCCACACGAGATTTCTGTTCTCGTTGAGCTCGTCTTAGGAAACCTGCATTATCTTTTAACAGATGTGCCACCCTAGCCAAACTCCCTACCTGACAATGTCTTCGGCCAGGATCGGCCTGCAAGCAAGCCTTGGGTCCAAAAAGAGGGGCAGTGCCCCGCTTGTGATTCACGGAATAAGTAAAATAACGTTAAAAGTAGTGGTATTTCACTTTCACCTTCCGGCTCCCACTTATGCTACACCTCTCAAGCCATTTTACAAAGTCGGACTAGAGTCAATCTCAACAGGGTCTTCTTTCCCCGCTGATTCTGCCAAGCCCGTTCCCTTGGTTGTGGTTTCACTGGATAGTAGACAGGAAAAGTGGGAATCTCGTTAATCCATTCATGCACGTCACTAATTATTGTTAGAAAATACGCTTAACGCTAGTGTGTGGGGGGGTGAATAGCGTTATAATAAAAATTAGCGTAAACTTGCGGAATTTAAAAATTGCAGGAAATAAATAAGTGCGATAAGTAAATAAATAAGAACAAACGCACCGATGTATCCTTGTTCAACACAACCCGTGGCTAGTCCAGTCCCCGAGAGACTCTCTCGAGATTTCCACTAACACTGTTAAGCTTACGGGTGCTCAACAAACCGTTACAGTTGCTCAAGGATACCACACCTTAAGACTTCACTTGCTTGAGGATACCTCACCCCAAGACTTCAACCACTAAGACTTTGGGTACTTAGCAAACCCGACAAATGAGAAGATATGTTCTTCTCAAACAACTCTCTTTTACAACAAATACTCTCTCAATAGAGTGGATAAAGAGAAACAAAATAAGCTCTATGAACAACACAAAGTTGTCTATCAAATGGCTCAACAAAAGCTCTAAAATGATGCTTGAAAATGATCAATATGTATATCAATATATGCAGGAGTTGTGTATATAAAAACAACTCAAAAGACCTCTTTTTATACCGTTGCTTAATTGATAAATAAAATCCCTGATTCTGTGCTCAAACAATCGATTGTTTGGAGTAGACAATCGATTGTAGGACCAACGTTCAAAAAACAGATTCCTGATTTTAGGCTAAACAATCGATTGTTAACCCTGAATAATCGATTGTTCTTCAACGTTCAAAAATCAATTTAGGATTCTGTGGGAACGGTCATAATATAATCGATTGTATGAAGAGATAATCGATTGTGTGTAATCGATTGTGGGACAAAGACAATCGATTGTTTTCATATTAAAAACTTCGGTTGCACACTGTCTCAAAATAATCGATTGTTAAAAGTAGACAATCGATTGTTTGCTATTTTGAAAAACTTCAGATCACACTGTCTTAATACAATCGATTGTTAAAACTGTATAATCGATTATTAGCTATTTTGAAAAACACAATCGATTGTAAGGAGCATATAATCGATTGTTTGGGTCCAGATTTAAAAGACATTTTTAAAAACCATTTTGACTAAAATACAAATCATTTTGGTTTAACACAAAGATGCATGTTTATGATAAATATAATTTAATAAAATATTTTATGCATGTTTATGATAACCCAATGTTGAGCCAAAGGATAAGATAACTTAAACGTTGACCTTACATTGGTTCTACCAAACGACCTACATCTTGGGTCTTCGGTCTTGAACTCTTTGACTCGTTCATGCAATTCCGTCATCAGTGTGCTTCTCGCCATTTGATTGATTGTCATATTATATCGTTGTTTGACACTTGACTTCATTGTTTGTCATTCATCAAAACCTACACCTGAAAATCATGCTCATACAACCAAAGCGCACATATCATAGATATACATGATTTCCAAAATTTCCCCCTTTTGATAATGACAAACAACGGAAGATATGCATATTGAATTCCCCCTAAATTCATGCTATATCTCAACATACAATTTATGCAAACAATTCATTGAAACAATTCATAGAAATCAATATAATTCCCCCTCAATTAAGGCATGCATATCGCCCATATTCTTCCCCCTTTTGGCATTAGCAAAAAGACTATACCAAAAAAATTTAAATCATTGACGATACCAAACGTTATAAACAAGATCATATCAAATGTTAGTAAATGGCATACTAATGATAACGGTCATTTTTCTCAACAATGCCAATTGTTATTTTAAACTAAGAATGTTCATCAAAACATGAATAAATCATTTATTATGCCCAAATTGATACTAATTGTTATTTAAAAAGAACTTATTAAGGCATGCATCGATAAAAAATATTGATTATTAGCACATATCAACTATTTGTATTTTTATTCAAAATATGATAACTAACCGATGTTCCCCCTCAATGCATTAAGGTTTCGTGCTTGGTGCATCCACTAAAATATTGTAGTCTTCAAGCACACCTGCAAAAAGAAGCCTAAAAATAGGTTTTTGGTACCCAACTTCTTTTGGGTCCTTGGGGGTTAGAAAAATAACAATCATAATCAACACATAAATCTCTATGTTTAGCAAAACAAACGGGTGCAATGTGTCCTACCCGATTGCAATAGTGACATATAACATTAGGATTATGCATATGTCTAGGTTGAGCCAAATGCGTTCTAGGTGATCTAAAGTTGTTCCCCCAAGAAGCGTTGAATTTCCTAGAGTCATGTCTTGGTGGTCTCAAATTATTCATTCTAGACTCATTTATAAAAGTCCTAGAGTTGTTTCTAGGTTGTCTATAATAATTAATCTTAGACTCATTTGTGAGGTTCCTAGAATTCTTTCTAGATGGACCAACCTCATTACTTATATCCTTTTTATTCTCTTCAATTTTAGGACTATCAACACTACGTTTTTCTAGCGTGTTCCTAAGTTCTATGTTCTCTAATTTTAATGAACTACAAGAGGAACAATTAGAACATTTATCAATAGAAGAGGCTTCATTCAATTCCTTGATTTTATTTTTGAAATCAATAATGTCATTTTCCAAAAATTTATTTTCTTTTTCTAAAACTTCAATTTTATTTTTAAGAACACCATTTTCATTAGTCAATTTTTAAAAATCTATTTATTTCAAAGAAGAGGATTTTTCAAAATCTTTTTCTTGTAAAGAAAGTGTTTTCTGAAAATCTGTTTCTTGCAAAGAAAGTGTTTTCTGCAAAGAAAGTGTTATCTTCAAATATTTTATCATTTTGGAAGCATTAACAAATTCACCATACAATTCATCATAGGCATTTTGTAATTATTCAAACGAGTGAGAGTTAGATGTACTTACCTCTTCTTCGTTTGCCACGAGACACAATGCTGCGGTTCCATCGCCTGAGCTGTCCGAATTCCATGATACGCGCCTATGGTGTTTCTTCTTTTTCTTGTCCTTCTTCATAGACTTACAAAAATTTTCAATTATATCATTGGAAATATTATCATCATCCCTTTCCGAATCACTTACCTCTTCTCGTTTAGAGGATGAGGCTTTGAAGGCAAAATGTGAATTGCTTCTAAGATAAGGATTAAGAATTGTGCTATCATAAGTTTCGAGGTTATCTCTTAGTCCATCAATTGTGATATCCGTGAATTCCATCGACTCTTAGATGGCATTGGCTTTGGAGCGCCATTCGGGAGTGAGACTCCGTAGGACTTTTCGAACAAGATCTATGTTCGCGTAAACTTTCCCGAGAGCATGGAGATCGTTGACGATTCTTAAAAATCGTTCAAACATAACACCAATGGGTTCCTTCTCCATTTTAAAGATTTCATACTTATGTGTTAGAAAATCAATTTTGGCTTTTCGGACTTGAGGCGTACCTTCATAAATGATCTTGAGCTTATCCCACATCTCCTTGGCGGTTGTGCAGCAAGAGATTTTTCGATAATCATCTGGATTCACCACACAATATAATACATGGATGGCCCTTGCATTATTTTCAACTTTCTTGATATCCTCGGCATCATAGTCATCTTCCTTCTTTGGAACCGTGGTCTCTCCAACTTTCTTTGTTGGCATTGGTTCACCGTTTTTGATTTTTTGCCACAAACGAAAACTGTTTGCTTTGAGGAAGATGCTCATCCGCTCTTTCCAATATGTATAGTTTGTTCCGTCAAATAGTGGGGGGCAAGTGGTGGATTGTCCTTCATCCATCGTTCCTGCGTTCAATATTTTCAACTGAAAAATATATATTGCTCTCAACCGGTTAAGGCTTTCAGAGAGTTAGGCTCTGATACCAATTGTTCGAAAATACGCTTAACGCTAGAGGGGGGTGAATAGCGTTATAATAAAAATTAGCGTAAACTTGCGGAATTTAATAATTGCAGGAAATAAATAAGTGCGATAAGTAAATAAATAAGAACGAACGCACCGATGTATCCTGGTTCACCACAACCCGTGGCTAGTCCAGTCCCCGAGAGACTTTCTCGAGATTTCCACTAACATTGTTAAGCTTACGGGTGCTCAACAAACCGTTACAGTTGCTCAAGGATACCACACCTTAAGACTTCACTTGCTTGAGGATACCTCACCCC